>OZ010798.1:34555128-34622043 GCA_963932465.1 Maratus speciosus
GAGCAGACTTTAGTTGAGGTGCGAGAGAGAGAGAGAGCGAGAGAGAAATGAATGAGCATATTCCATCTACGTCATGGTTACGTAGGCTGAGTTGTCTAGCGTAAAGGAGGGAAGTCACCGAAATGAATGTGATGTAAATCCCTTACAAAAACAGTAATGGAGCCCTTTCTTATGAGTTAGAAGTTCTTTGGGTATTTATTTAGCTTTCACAGTCAGATTGACACTTGGTGCGTTTTTGGTTTAAGTCATAGTTTCTCAAAGAAGGATACAGATTAGGAGGCGTGTGATTTTGTTACATATACGTAAGTTAAAAAGGGTTTAATTCAGTTTGTGTGGGGCATTTTTCCATTTTTACGTTCATCTATCTTTACAAGAAGGAAGTATTGGATTCATGATAAATTGGTCAGTTTTTAGAAAATATCTGTCTTTTATGTGACAAAAATTTTGATAACGCTCTATCTCAAGAAGTAATACGCAAAATTTAATAATACTTCATATTCAGTTAGACCTAGATGTAAAATGGTGTTGATTTGTTTGTTGTACAAATAGCCCAACAGGTAACACTGCTATATTTCAAAAACTAATGCACGGAATTTAATCAAACTTCATTAGCTATTGCTAGAGATTGGAACCAATTCCTTGTTAGACAGGTTCACTCTTAGCAAATATATTTGTCTGGTTCCCTTTCCGATAAAGTTCTTTTGTTTTCGATCAACTTTGAAATTCTACAGCATTAGACATTTAGGGTAACTTTGATCTGTATTAAATCGTTTGCCTTTACCGAAAAAAGGAAAATGCTGTACGATTCTAATGAGTTCGTGAATGTCTCACAAAGATACTACTTTGGATTTAGGTACAGATGGGCAACAGTCATGTTAGGGACCCATTTAGAACCTGGAAATCAATTCCATTTTAGACAGATTCCGTCTTAGCTGGTTTGTCTAGTTATCCTCCCATTTTTTGATAAAGCTCTTTTTCTTTTGACCAACCAGAAAATTCCACAGAATTAGACACGCATTCAACATTTAGGAACTTTTCCTCAATCAAACCTTTTATTTTTATCGAAAATGTGAAAATGCAAATCCATTCTAGCTATCCCCACCAGTGGCTGAGAGGTTCTGCTCTCGAAGCTGGTAGACTTGAGGTGCTGGGTTCGATCCCAATCGCGCCCGTCTGCCTAACCGTTTCGGAGTTTTCGTGGTTTTCTTCGAAACCTTGGATTTCCATGCGTAAATACGGGTTAGGTTCCCTTAGAAAGACCCCCACGGAGGGCACTCCCCCTTGGGCCTATATCCCTAGAGTAGATAATCGGCCGTCAAAAAATCAATCAATCAATCAACCATTCTAGCTAATGCACCTAAGAATAAAAATGAGGTAGAAAGGCGCTACTTTAGGTTTGGGTACAGACAACGAAGAGTTATGTTTCAATCGCTAGGGACCAAAGACCAATTCCGTTTTAGACAGTTTCCCTCTTAGCTGGTATCTTTATGCGGTTATCCTTCCATTTTTGGATACAATGCACCTGAGAATAAAATTGAGTTTTTAAATGAAACAAAAAGTAACTACTTTGGATTTAAGTACAAGCAGAAAAAAATATAATATTTTGGAATCATTAGGGAACGGAAACCGGTTTCCGTCTTAGGTAGGTTCCCACTTAGCTGGTATATGAGTCCGGTTATCCTTCTATTTTTCGGTAAAGTTCTTTTGTTTTCGATTAATGGTGAAATTCCCCAATATTAGGCTCGCATTTACGAAAATTTGAAACATTTGCCTTTAGCGAAAAAGGAAAAAATTCGATCCTAGCTAATATGCTTGAGAATAAAAATAAGTTCGTTAATGTGTCAGAAAGTAACTATTTTTAATTGGAATGCAAATTTAAAGAATCATTTTGGCATCGATAGGGAGTGGTAAGCAGTTTCCGGTTTACACAGGTTCCCTTTCTAGCAAGTATATTTGTCTGGTTTTTCTTCCCCTTTAAGGTTAAAGCTCTTTTTTTTTATCAACGGGAAATCTTACAGCATTAGATATTTAGGGGAACTTTAACTTGTATCAAATTTTTGCCTTTATCGAAAATGTGAAAAAGCTATTCAATTCTATCGAATGCGCCATAATTACGCGATTTAGACATCGCACTTTCATTAAAAATAAAAGGGAACTTATAACAAAACAAAATTAGCAAAAAGATAATACAATCCTTGAATAATTTAAATAATATTTTTAAAAGTAGGTAAATGAACTGAAAGTATTTTCTTAAGTTATTTAGCGTTCCAAAATAGCGTTGTTCTTACCATTAAAACTTTGAACATATTTCTTGATAACATATTGATCTTATATTTAAAAAACTTGTTTGAAAAGAGTGTTTTGAAAAATTCTGAGGGGTTGGGATTAACGTGTTCAACTCATTTTGCTGGCATCTGGTTCATCTGTAGTACTCTCAATTTACTAGACTTGCATACATAATACACATTGCCATACATAAAATAAAATTTAATATGAAAATCCATGATACTTATTATTAATATGCTCAAACATTACAAACTTAAAATGTTTTACAGTGTTTTATCGAAACATTAGTATGCACACTTTATTAAAGAAATTTATACGGAACATATCTTAAAGATATTAATCATTTAGAGTTTATTGGCCTGTATTAAAATATAGAATGACACATAATATTCGAAAGATAAATACTATAGCGAAGATGTTGTAACATTAAAGTTAATTTCTTAAACGCATTTCTAACAATTTGTTAATTGTCATAAACCATTAGTACAGAAAAGGGGGTAGGTTTAGGGATTAACATTTCTTTCAGAAGGCTTAAAAACTGATAAGATGTATTACATAACAAGTTGTATTAAGATTATTAACAAATGTTAGAATACAGCTTTCTAAAGGCTTCATATCAGGTGCCCCTCCATCAATTGAAGTTGAATGAAAGAGTTAATGAAAACGATAGCAGCAAACTACATTACTGCTTCTGTTTTTTCACAACCTTTCATTTAGCTTCAAAGGAAGATCTTTTTTCAGAGCATCTCAGTGTTAAATTTACATCGATTTCTTGGTATGTTGTTTTACTCCATCTATCTTTAGTTGCCACGTATTTACTAAAAACTTAAAAATTACTCTATAAGCCTGTAAAATAATAATCAATAATCGATTGTAAAAACGTCTCGATTGTAGATTCCGGGAAGTAATCGATGACTGTATCGATTGTATTTTTTTACGATGACGATTTTTCTCGATTGGTAAAATCTCGAGAATCACCCTTCACTAGGACAGAGTTCCAATCCTCGCCTTGTCCAAAAGATCAAATTTTTGGAAATCGCAAAAAAACCTCTAACTGCATCCATTGATTTTCATTGTAAACCAAGATTTTGCAATGCCAAAAATACAGGATAAAACTTGTTATTTCGCAGGTTGTTGTATGTTTTGGTACAGATTTACCAATACAATAGGTTGATAGAGAAAACACGATTTTTTAAATTTTGGATATGGCGAGTTTCGAAACTCATCCTCATATACATCTGCCAAAAAAAGCCACATTATAAAATAAATAAAATATTAGAAAATCAAAAAGTGATATATATATATATATATATATATGTATTCAAAGAAATAATGGTCCATCTTAGAAATTATTGATGTGGCTTGAGATCCCTCCCAAGCCCATTCATCTGTATGCCTATGTCACTGACCAAAAATGATTAGTTAAGCTTGTTTCCTGTGTATGTTTTTCATTTTTTAAATTGGCATGTTATCACTAGATACTATGTGGAAGGTAATCTTCCTAAGTCGAGTTTGTTGCATATGTATGGGCAATTTATCACTTACATGGCAAATAAAAGAAATTATCACCAAATTACACTTCAGCAGAATTTGCACCAAAAGAATAACAAGCAAGACTGGTTTCTGATTGCTGGAAAAGTAGATTGGCATTTATGGAATTTGGATACTTTTTTAATTATACGTTCAGAATCTAATATTAACAAATTATGTTAGCAAAATGTGAAGGAAAAAATTAAAAGCATCATTGAATAAATATCAATAACAGGTCATATTAGATGTAAATTTCCAACTGGGCAAAAAATGTTCAAACCCGGGACCTCCTGGCTGAAGCCGCTAGTGCTCTGCCATCTGAGCTATCCCGGACGATTCTGGTCGAACTTTTCACCCAGCTAACCTTGATGATTACATCATCTGGTCTGAAATCTGGTTCAGCTCAGCAGAATAAATCTCAGGTAATGGAACTCCAGAAAATGCTGGATACGAAATTACACTAGATTAATCTTAACACAATTATTCTAATTGGTAAACAAATCATATTAGATCTAATCTAATATGAGAATCTAATATGATTTGTTTACCAATTAGAATAATTGTGTTAATATTAATCTAGTGTAATTTCATGTCCAGCGTTTTCTGGAGTTCCATTACCTGAGATTTATTCTGTTGAGCTGAACCAGGTTTCAGACCAGATGCTGTAATCATCAAGGTTAGCTGGGTGAAAAAGTTCGACCAGATTCGTCCGGGATAGCTCAGATGGCAGAGCACTGGCGGCTTCAGCCAGGAGATCCCGGGTTCGAATCCTGGTCCGGACATTTTTCGCCCAGTTGGAAATTTAGATCTAATATGATTTGTTTACCAATTAGAATAATTGTGTTAATATTAATCTAGTATCAATAACAGGGTTGACATTTGCAAATAAAATGCTACTAAAAATGACAATTTTCAGCATGAGGTGACTATGGATTCTGCTTTACACCAAAGCAAACCACAGGAGACTAGGTACAGTCGTGGAAAAAAAAAAGTAAACACCCCTTACTAACTCTGTAAAAAAATATCATAGAAGAAAGTTACTGGTACCACACGGTTTGTAATAAAGTCTTCTTTTATATTATGCATATAAAATTAGCTTAGGGGGACATCTACATATTAAAATGAACCATAACTATGTTTTTTTTCAATAGCAGTACACCATTCTGACCGCATAAATGAACTCTACACCCTTCAATTAGCTTAAAAACAAATTTTTATGCAATTCGTACTATAAGTTTCCGAGAAATTAATTATTTTAAAATGAGCGTATTTTAGGGACTGTATCCAAATTGAAGTTCGGTACTCGATTGTTGACCGAGAGAGCCCCCTTCATGATCAAGGTATCTTAAGCGCCACTCAAGCAATCATTGAAGGATGCTAGATTACAGGATAGCAGAAGAAATTTCAAAATATTTAGTAACTTCTATCATATACGGCTCCTTAAACCATCATTTTGCCGTTTTTTGCATAATTTGAAAACTACTTGGAAGAAAAATGTGAAATTTTGGAATTCCATAAAGTAGGATTTAATGAATCTAAATCCATCAAAAAAAATGTAGGTTGCAATTCATAATTTTTTCGAATATTAATTTCATAATTCATATCATAAAATTATAAAAATTGCAAATTCAACGTATTTATGTTTGGGTATTTTAGGATTATTGCTGCACAAAAAATTAGTACATTAAAAGTGTAATTTCAGGAGATATTAATAAAAAATATGAAAATGTAATTTAACATTTGAAACACTAAATTTTGAATGTTTATAATTCAAAAACTTAACATTCAAATTACTTGAAATTTGGTGTCTAGGCATAGTTTGAACTGAAGATTTGAAATATCTTGTTAAAATTGGGTATTGCCATTAAAAAATTTGAAGTTTGGGTTCGTTTTAATATGTAGATGGACCCTTAAGCAAATTTTATATACATAATTTAAAATTAGACTTTATTTCCAATCGTTTGGTACCAGTAACTTTTTTCTATGATAATTTGTTGAGGAGTTAGTAGGGGTGTTTACTTTTTTTTTCCCACGACCGTACTACAGTTTAACATCTTTAATTCTGAAACTTCTGTAATCTAGATATTTTGGAACATGAACAAGGTCATAGATTATGCCAAAACAACACAAAATGAGATTTATAATTATTATTTTAAATATTTAATTTATGGCTGAATTCAATATTTCTATATGTTGTGTGTTTAACTTTTAGGTAGCTTTCATTACAAAAAGCTACCTATTGTAGCCGTTCGGAGGAAAGCGATTTCAAAAAGTTTTGGTATATTTTCATCGATCATGACCCTCAGACCCCGAAACCACCCTCCGTTCAAAAGTTGATATATATATATATATATATATCTGATCTTTGTCACACTGTAACTCTCGTATTTATGAACCGATTTGGATGTAACTCGGTGTGTACATAGTACATACCAATGTCTCGACCGAGTTCGTAGGCCACCTTCATCCGCCATCTTTTTTCAAAATGGCGGCCATTTAAAAATTTTTAAAAAATTTAAAATTTGAAATGTGGTATCGAAAAATTGAAAATGGAAAAATATTTTTTTTATGTGTTTGACCTTGATACAAAGATTCCGGAGCAGTTTTTGTTTCGTCTATATCTTCAAAAATGGCTGAGCTATAGCACTTTGAATTTCTAGTGTAGCTGACATTTTGAAATGTCCTGATTTTTGTCACACGATAACAGGCATATTTATGAACCGCTATGGATGTTCCTTCGTGTGTACATAGTACATACCAATGTCTCGACTGAGTTCGTTGGCCAGCTTCATCCGCCATCTTGTTTCAAAATGGCGGCCATTTAAAAAAAATTTAAATTTAAAACAGAAAAATATTTTTTATGTGTTTGACCTTGATACAAAGATTCCGGAGCAGTTTTTGTTTCGTCTATATCTTAAAAAATGGCTGAGTTATAGCACTTTGAATTTCTAGCATAGCTGACATTTTGAAACGTCCTGATTTTTGTCACGCGATAACAGGCATATTTATGAACCGATATGGATGTACCTTCGTGTGTACAAAGTAAATAGCAACGTCTTGACCGAGTTCGAGTTTGTTGGCCAGCTTCATCCGCTATCTTGTTTCAAAATGGCGGCCATTTATAAAAATTTAAAATAAGGTACCAAAAAATTGGAAAATGAAAAAGATTTTTTTCTTATGTGTTTGACCTTAATACAAAGATTCCGGAACAGTTTTTGTTTCGTCTATATCTAAAAAAAGTGGCTGAATTATAGCATTTTGAATTTCTATTGTAGCTGACATTTTGAAACGACCTGATTTTTCTTATGCGATAACAGGCGTATTTATAAACCAATTAGGATGTAACTTGGTGTGTACATGCCAATGTCTCGACCGAGTGCGTTTGCCTGCTTCGTCTGCCATCTTATTTCAAAAGATAAATTAAAATTTTTTTATTTAAAATTTAAAATGAGATATCAAAAAATTGGAAAATGAAAAAGATTTTTATTATATGTTTAACCTTGATACAAAGATTCCGGAGCAGTTTTTGTTTCGTCTATATTTAAAAAAATAGTTGAGTTTTAGCACTTTGAATTTCTAGCAGCTTCAGTCAAATTTGCTGTTGGAAATCATCAGATAAAATTCCGGTGGGCTTCCGTTTTATCTCATGCGCTGGCCCACCACTATATTGAAGTGCACGAACTCTTGAAGTATTATTGCTGGGAACACTTACGCTAGGTTGCGTTGCGAATATCGAAGACATTGAATATTTGAACACAAATCTGAAATAAATATCTTAACACAATTTAAGCTGTGAAGCTAATTTTTTTTAACTGTAAATAATATAGCACCACTGTCATCAACAAAATTAATAAGTAAATGAATAAATAAATAAATTCTTTATTTCAACACACTTTTTTTTTTCTCCTTAAATCTGGTTTAACGAAGTTACAAACGATTTCGGTTTTCATAATTTACACTGTTGGGAATCATTAATAAAAAAAAAAAGAGCAAACTGGAAATAGTGTAATGAGAGCTTGAAAACTACGAGCGGTCGTAGAATACGCTGTGTTACTGATCGTAATTAAAATCTCCCGTACGAGGGCGCTGTGTCAGCGCCGTAATTTTATTTATTATTCCAATCGTCTGCGTGTTGACGATAGATTGTATATTAGTTACTAGTGAGTGGAAACACTGAATTTTTGTTGTTGTTGTTATTGAGATAATGGAATGTTTGATTTGGAAACGGCCAGAGAGACTGTTTCACTCTTAACAATTATTGTTTTAAAATAAAGAAATATACAGTTCACTGCGAAGAGTTCCTTAAAAATGGTGTCATTGAGTAACTTATGTTTTATTCTCAACATAAATTGGTCCTTCGAGGCCAAAGTAAATAGATTTATCGTTTGCTTTTAAAAGTCAAGAATCAGCGACGAGACTTGGTTTCTTCGAATAAGGTAGGACCTTTTCTTTAACATGTCTACTGAATTAAAAAACATTTTGACTAAAAAAAGAGTTTTAAAATGTAAAATTACTAAATTTGTGAGTGAAATTAAATTAAGTGACTCTGATGAATGCTCTTTAGAACTTGTAAATACGAAATGTGATCAATTCAATACAGAATTGAAAGAAATTTTTGATAAAATTTATTCATTGTGCGATGAGGAGGAAATTGATAAATATATCGATGAACAATCATCGATTGAAAAAGAGTTAGATGAAACTTGGTTAAAAATTAAAAGAGCGAAACAAAAACAAATAAATGTTCTTAATGAATCAAAGCCGAAACAAGAGAATAGTGTAACGGAAGTTCGACTTCCCACGATTAATCTACCTTCTTTTAGTGGAAACGTACAGGATTGGATATATTTTAGTGATCTTTTTAAATCTAGCGTTCACAATAATAGCGCACTTTCGGGTGCTCAAAAGTTATCATATTTGAAATCTTCGCTTCATTCTGAAGCTGCAAAAGTTGTACAAAGTATAACGATTTCAGATGATAATTATCAAACAGCGTGGTCCTTATTAGAGGAAAGATATTCCAATAAAAGACAACAAGTGTTTGCTCACATTAAAAAATTAATGTCCATTAATTCAATACAAAGTGAAACACCTAGTGCTATTCTTAATTTAGCAGATACCGCCAGTGAATGTATCAGATCTCTAGAAATTCTCGATCAAAAAATTGAAGGGTTTGCGGATACAATAATAACTTATATATTGTGGCAGAAATTAGATGGGTCCACAAAATTATGGTTTGAACGTGAACAAAAAAAAGACGAGCTACCAAAATTAAAAGAATTAATCGAGTTTTTAAAAAGACAAGCGAGAACACTGCAAGTTTCCAAACCTCTTATAAATAATGTAACTCCTAAACGCAATGCTCAACAACGAATCACCAGTATGGTATCTACATCTAATGGTAAAAACTCAAAAACATTTAAATGTGTTAAGTGTCAGAGTAATGAATTCCACGGTTTGCACAAATGTCCAGAATTCTTAAATCTTTCAGTGGCTTCTAGATATGAATTCGTAAAGAAAAATAATATTTGTTTTAACTGTTTAAAATTCCACTCGGTTAGAAATTGTAAATCTACTTATTCTTGTCAGAAATGTATGAAAAAACATTCGAGTTTACTGCATTTCGAGAATGAAAATGAAAAGCAAATTCAAAACAGCGATAGAAAAAATGAATTTATTTCAAAACCCGAGGTCAGTGATTGCAATACCCAAAACCAGAATCAAATCGTAGCGCATTCAAATCTAGACCCGAATGCTGCAACATTTCACATTTCTAACGAAAGAGCATTTTCAGGTACATCTGTTTGTGAGATGAATTATTTAAGTTCTGGCATCTTATCAACTGTCATTGTTTATATTAAAAATAAATTTGGTGAATTTAAGCCGTTAAGAGGTTTGATTGATGCTGGATCAATGAGTAATTTCATTACGATTCAGTGTGCTGATTATTTAGGAATTAAGAAAGAAAAAATAAAAGTTGCGGTTTCAGGATTAAATGGCATCTCCGTGAATATTAACTCCAAGGTAAAAGCATTAATTTCGAACAATTCAAATTTTAAGGCGGAAATAGAACTTCTTTGTGTACCAAAAATATCGGATACTATTCCAGTAAATCGGATTAACGTTCCAACAGAACAATACCTTAATAACATTAAATTAGCGGATCCAGAATTTTACAAACCTGGAAAAATTCATGTTCTTTTGGGAGCTCAAATATTTTATGATCTTTTAGAAGTCGGTCGAATTGAAGTCCCCAATTCTAATTTAAAATTCCAAAACTCGGTGTTTGGATTCATTGCCTGTGGAAGCGTATTAAATCCTGACAATCAAATCACGCAAAATACTCATTGTGGGCTTGTTTGTAACTATGAAGATTTGACAAAAGAAGTTCAAAAATTCTTTCAGTTAGAAACATTAGGGATAAAAGACGATCCCACATGTACTGACGAAGATAGAGCATTAGAAATATTCGAAAAATCTGTATCTTATAAAAATAAACGTTACGAAGTTACCTTACCATGGAAAAAAGATTGGCGAGAAATGAACGACAATCTCAAAATAGCCAATAATAGACTAAACTGTCTTAAAGTGAAAATGAAGCGAAAATTAGAGCTTCGTGCTCAACATTGTGAGACTTTGAAAGATTATGAAAATAAAGGAATCATAGAAAAAATAACGGAAACGCACAAGCCAGTGGAGAAACCACTTTTTTATCTTCCACATCAACCTGTCTTTAGACAAAGCCTGACAACAAAAATGAGAGTAGTCTTCGATGCCAGCTCACACGATGTTGGCGAATTATCGTTAAATGATTGTCTTTGGCCAGGTCCAAATCTAAATCCAAACATATTCGATCTACTTATCAATTTTAGATTAAACAAAATAGCATTGATAGGTGATATAGAAAAAGCCTTTCTGCAGATATCCCTAGCGGAGAAAGACAGAGATGCAGTGAGGTTTTTATGGATTGGAGATAGAGGTATAGAAATATATCGCTTCAACCGAGTTCTTTTTGGTATGAATGCTTCCCCGTTTCTTCTTGCTGCTACTCTAAGAAAACATATCAAGAAATTTCAAGTTAGATATCCTACAACAACAAAGTTATTAGATAGGTGCCTCTACGTTGATGATTTCATCGCTGGTGCTGACAACTTGCAAGATGCGTTAGAAATCTCTCGAAATGCTGTTTATATTATGAGCGAGGCAAGTATGAAACTCAGAAAATGGTCAACTAATGATAACGATTTGATGGAGCAATGGAAACAAGAAGGGTTTGATACTCAGCCTCTACACAACCCAATTGAATTAGGATTTGACTCAACAAAGGTTCTAGGAATGTCTTGGCATACGAGTGAAGATTGCTTTATCGTAGATGTAAAAGGCTTATTAGAAATGTTATCAAAAAATGAAAACACCAAGCGCTTCATCCTGCGTGCTATTGGAAAAATATTCGACCCTCTTGGCTTGCTCACTCCTTATACTATTCGCATGAAATGCCTATTTCAAGATCTGTGGTTGAGGAAAATTGCTTGGGATGAAGATCTACCAATAGATGTTAAAGAAAAGTGGCTTCAATGGTGTTCTGAGATCCCACGCCTCTCCGACCTAAAAATTCCAAGAATTGTGCTAAATTCAACGAAAGAAGAAAATTCAGATGTGGTAGAGATTCACTGTTTTTGCGATGCTAGTAAGAAAGCCTTCGGCACTGTCATATACCTCAGAATTGTAAAAGAAAATGCTATTGAAGTTAACCTTGTGACTTCAAAAAGTAGAGTTACACCTCTTAAAAAAATCACTTTACCAAGATTAGAGCTATTGGGAGCTTTACTTGCTGCCCGACTAGGTAATGCAGTCAAGAAAATAGTAGATCATAAGAAGCCATCAGATGTGTTCTTCTGGACAGACTCGAAAATCACTTTGTACTGGATTAGAGGTTCTAGTAAAAGATGGAAATCATTCATAGCGAATCGTGTCAACGAGATTCAATCTTTGACTGACTCCAATTCGTGGTTTCATTGTCCGGGAAAGTCTAATCCAGCCGACCTCCTTACCAGAGGCGTCAGTGTTGATATGCTCTTAGAAAAGGATTTGTGGTTTAAAGGTCCCCCCTTTTTGAGAGAAACTGTTCTCCCAACTAATGACTGCAACATCCAAAATTCGCCAGATGACTATTCTGATGAACTAAAGAAAACAGTTAAATGTGAAAATGATAACTCTTTAGTTACTCTAGCTATTTATGATCAAAATTATTTATTAGATTATATTATTAGTGTTAGTAATAATTATATAACTATCATTCGTATTTTATGTTATGTGCTTAGATTTATTCATAACCTTCGAAATGTTAATAGAGTGAAAGATCATCTTACTTCTAAAGAATTGAATGCTGCAGAATTATCACTGATAAAGATGGTTCAACAAAGTGAGTATCAGGAAGAAATAAAATGTCTTCAGGAAGGTAATTCGGTACCAAATAAAAGTAAACTAAATTCTTTAAATTGTTTCTTAGATGAAAGTAATATTTTAAGAGTTGGGGGTAGATTGGGTAACTCATATTTGACAACAAATGAAAAACATCCTATGGTTCTGCCAAGTAAGCATCCCCTTACTTTAATTATTGTAAGATATTTTCATTTAAAGTATTTACATGTAGGATCACAAACATTGTTGTACCATATTCGTCGTAAATTTTGGATAACTAATGGTAGAAACATCTGTCGCAAAATAACATATGAATGTGTCACTTGTTTTAAAAACAAGCCTGTATTAGCGAGTCAAGTTATGGGTGACTTGCCCAAAGAGCGTGTTACACCTTCATTTCCATTTTCCATTATTGGAACTGATTATTGCGGCCCTTTTTACATTAAATTCAAAAATCAAAGGAAAGGTACATATAATAAAGTGTATGTATGTATATTCGTTTGTCTCTGCACCAAAGCTATTCATCTAGATTTCGTTTCAGATCTCACTTCTGCAGCCTTCATTGCTTGTTTTAAGCGCTTTGTTAGCAGAAGGGGAAAGTGTTCAAAAATATTTTCTGACAATGCAAAAAACTTTGTAGGGGCAAACTTAGAATTGAAAAGGCTTCACAATTTGGTTAGACACCCAGATGAAGCATTAGCTGATTATTTTGCAAGGGAAAATATCGAATGGAATTTTATTCCTCCGAAAGCGCCGAACTTCGGTGGTCTTTGGGAGGCAGGGGTTAAATCATTCAAATTCCATCTAAAACGTGTAATTGGTAACGCGCACCTCACTTTAGAGGAATTTCTGACAGTAATTCTAGAAATTGAAAGTGTTTTGAACTCAAGACCTCTGTCCCCATTGTCATCAGATTTCGACGATTTCGAGACTCTGTCACCGGGTCATTTTCTTATAGGTAGGCCCTTAACGTCTATTATTGAACCCCAGCTCACTGAAATTTCGGAAAACAAACTTAGCAACTGGCAAAAAATAACAAAATATAGCCAGCAAATATGGAAATTATGGAAGCGGGACTATCTGAACACCTTGCAGCAACGTAATAAATGGCAAATAAATAAAAACAATATAAATGTTGGTTCTCTCGTATTGATCAAAGATGAAAATATGCTCAGCACAAAATGGGCAACAGGTAGGATTTCCGAGATATTTCTCGGTAAGGACAAAAAAGTTCGAGTAGTGAACATTCGTCTGCCTAACGGTACAATAATAAAGAGAGATGTGAGAAGTATTTGTCCTCTTCCAATTAATGGAAACTAATTTCTTTAATGTATATATTTGGTATATTTTGAATATATTTTGTTGTTTAATTTCTATAGTATGTTTTATTGTATTCAAATGTAAAGTAATTTAGCCATTTTTCCTTTGTTATTAATTATATCTTTGCATTGTTATATGTAGTATTATGTAATTTTATATTATATATTAGAGTAGTTTTGAAACCTGCAGGTTTCAACGGTCGGGAGTATGTTACTGATCGTAATTAAAATCTCCCGTACGAGGGCGCTGTGTCAGCGCCGTAATTTTATTTATTATTCCAATCGTCTGCGTGTTGACGATAGATTGTATATTAGTTACTAGTGAGTGGAAACACTGAATTTTTGTTGTTGTTGTTATTGAGATAATGGAATGTTTGATTTGGAAACGGCCAGAGAGACTGTTTCACTCTTAACAATTATTGTTTTAAAATAAAGAAATATACAGTTCACTGCGAAGAGTTCCTTAAAAATGGTGTCATTGAGTAACTTATGTTTTATTCTCAACACGCTGAAAGTACTTGTTATGTCCGATCACGAAAACCAAATCGCACCGAGCATGGTTAGTACTTGGGAGGGTGACTACATGGAAACCGCTGCAAATTCAAATATTTCTATAGACATTTCTATTATAGACACTTCTACAGATATTTCTATGGCTCTTGGTGAAACTAGCTTAAAGAAAAAAGGGCCATAATCCTACAATACTTTGTTTTTTTATAGAATTCTATAACAAATTTTTGTAAGGGAAAGTGCTGGGCCAGCAAAGGAATAGCAGTGGGATTGGGGCTAGTACTGCAGGACAAGTGCCGGATTGGAGTAATGTCATGGCATGCCAATGCTGTCCTGCTGTTGGCCATCACTGATGGGCCAGCTGCATTCCGCACGGACTCTTTTGTACTGGTTTAAGTAATGGCACCATTGAACTTTACCGCTGATGGCAATGCTGGCTGCCATCTTTTTGCCTGCTGATGTCCCACTGTTTCTTTCTTTGCTGGGTTAATTTTTTTTAATTTAAAATTTAAAATGATATATCAAAAAATTGGAAAATGAAAAAGATTTTTTTTATTTGTTTGACCTTGATACAAAGATTCAGGAGCAGTTTTTGTTTCGTCTATATCTTAAAAAATGGTTGAGTTATAGCACTTTGAATTTCTAGCATGGCTGACATTTTGAAACGGTCTCATATTTGTCACGCTATAACACTCGTATTTATTAACCTATTTGGATGTAAGAAGGCATGTAAATAGCATATAGCAATGTCTCGACCAAGTTCGCTGACCAGCTTCATCCGCCGTCTTGTTTCCAAATGGCAGCCATTAAATAATAAAAATATATATATATTTAAAGTGAGGTGCAAAAAAATTAGAAATTGAAAAGGGTTTCTTTCTTAAGTATTTGAACTTGATATAAAGATTGCGGAGCATTTTTTATTTTGTATTTATCTTAAAAAATGTCTCTGATATAGCAGTTTGAATATCTTTAGGTGGGTGACATTTTGAAAAATCTGATTTTTTGCCTGCGACAGCACTCGTATATATCAACCGATTCCGATGTGAGTGGGCATGTGCACAGGAATTACTAAGGTCTCGACCAAGTTCACTGGTTAGCCTCATCGACCATGTTGTCTTAAAATGGCAGGCACTTCAAGATATCGCCGAATTTGGCAACCAAATATAAGTTAATTTAAATAAAAGCAGCTTGGATAAAGCTGACTAATTTCACGAAATTCTCCTTCATAATGATTTAGTATTGATAAAAATTAGTATTGAATCTTCCATAATCGGTTTCCACTAAATTGAGCTTTGTGTGTTTGAATAACATAAGCTAGCTTTTAAAAAATAAGGAATATGAAAGCTACCTCTTCCTCCCGGCACTGGCCGGAAGGACTTTTTGTTAACATTAGTTGGTATTACTTGATTATCCCATCGACGAAAAAACTATAAGATTAAATGCCAATAATGGTTGATCGTAAATGCCACATTCACTTGGCATTAAACTGGTTACAGGTATGCCACATTCACTTGGCATTAAACAGGTTACACATATTTTTGATCTCATCAAGTGATTTTTAAATCAACGTTTTATTTGTATTTTTATCAATGTTTAGCTTATTTATTTGTACTTTCATTATTTAAAATAAAAATTATGTCAATTTGTATAATTTGGTGATTTATATAATGTGGCGAAATAGGTCGATGGGATAATCAAGTACTAACCACGTACTTTTATGGATTGCTTTTAAGTTATAATAGTTTTTTATAATAAACAGTAATAATAAAAATTTTTTTTTAATTAATTGCATTATTTTTTTTTAGTTTATTTACGTTTAGTTTATTAACAGTTGTTTATTTATGTTTCTCATGATAACTATTTGCTTCATTTTTAGAAATTAGTTTCATTTGCAATACTTTTCTTATCATATCTGTCATTTTTGTTATTTATATTGTTTAGTTTTTTTAAAATCAGAAATTGCAATTAAAAAATAGATATGGTTATTGTTTTCCAAAAATTTACAACAGTTGGGGACACTATATAAAATATTCATTATTGTTTTTAAAATATATTTTAAAACATTTTTAATTAAAATTTCTTGATATTTTTTAATTATTTCAAATTCTCAAATTGCTTGCAATTTTGTATTGACCTATTAATGGCTGATATTAGTATTATTATTTATCTAAATGCATTCTAGTTTTAAAATTTCTGTCATCCGGAATTTGTAAAATCCTAATGATTAAGGATTAAAGAATTTATACTCTATGTAGATTTTTCACAATTCCAAAACATAAATGAAAAATCACTCATAAAAGTCTACTTAATATTGGTGTATCACAGAATTCGGTTAATAAGTCACTTAATAAAATGTATGTTTTTTTATGTTTTCAATTAAATTTATTTTTTATTGTGCTTTTAAATCAACATTTATTTATTTCACAATGTTATTATTGCAGTCACTTCCAAATATGAGTTCTAAATGTAGAAAATACATTGTTTCAAATTTTCTGATAATTTAATTTTTTTTTTCTATTTGTGATAAGATTTGTCAAAGTTCTTGCTAAAGATTTATGAATTTTATTGATGCCTCCTTGAATTTCCTAACTGTTTATTCAGAATATTGATCTTAAAATTAGGTAAATATATAATATATAATTTTATTTAAGCAACGCTTTATTATTTTTACTCTGCAGATAATTTTTTCTCATAATTTTAAATATTGGACAGTTTGTACTGAATATTTGTCTTGTCCTTACTCATAGTTTTATCTGATACTGATATGCTGCTCAAATAGATACACATTTAAATATTAAAATAATTATTGCCATTAAAACTGTAATGGATGATTTTTCAAAAGTTTGATCTTACAAAAATTGCATAAGTCTGCATATATTTACTAAAAATTTCATTTCATTTATTGTTATTTTATTTTTTACCAAATAGTGGATTAAATATAATACAGTAGAATCCCTCAAATACACACAGCTTGGGACCAGGGGTTGTGCAGATTTTCGGTCGTTTCTTTGTTTACATTTTTGAACAGTAATTTGAATGTAATAATGCAATCGAAATTATGATGAATGCTTGCAATATAGTAAAATATTAAAATAATTAAGTAAAGTAATAAACTAAAATAAGAAAAATGAAGATTATTTTAAAAAAGATTAAATTATTAAAAGTAGAGGTCAAATAAATAATGTATAATTAAATATGCATAATAAAGATGAGATACGTTTTTCTTGAATTATTCATTGAAACATTCCTCTTAAGGGTATCCTATTAATTCACAGGAAAATCATGAAGTAAGGAAGTTTAATTTCAGGTTTAGTTAAGTCTTAATAAACAAAAAAAGCTTGATTAATACATAAATATATTTGGTAAAAATATTGTGTTAGTGATATCAACAATATCTAGATTCTTTTCAGAAAAAAAATATACTTTCTTCATGAAAAACAATGAGTTTAGTTATATTGTCAAGGATTACTGTTCAAAATACATATAGAGTGATATAAAACTAAAAAATTCTGTAATTTTTTCCTTACATCTGAACTCAAAATTTCATTCTTTACATTTGTGATAATGTGCGGATTTTAGGGGTTTGTAGGTTTTAAGGTTGCGGATTTGAGGGAATCTACTCTCATACATACATATTTATTTTGGTATTTTATTACAAAGATATTATGTATATACACTATGTATTTTGTATTTTCTTTCTTCGTTTTATAGGCTGTTAGTTTTCTGTGTGATGCTCTTGCTGCAAGATTGTCCTGTATCAGTTTCAAATTTAGTCCATCCTTTATCTGAAGAAAAACTTTACTAAAGGTAACTTGAATAGTTTATTAAAGATATTTTATCTCCGTAGTTGAAACATGTATTTTTGTTACGGTAAATCTTGTATTGGTGTTTACGTTTTTTTTTTTTCAGAAAAATTTAATTATTATGACTAGTTGTTATTTCAAGATTGACCGAATTTTAACATTTTAACAACTTGTTTAAATAATCCTGTTAAAAAACTATTTCTATTGTATATGTAAAGTTTGATTAAAATTTCACCATTTTTTTTAATTATATACCAATTACTATGAAGCAGGGTTAGAAAATTTTCAAAAAATCTTACCAGCCAAGGGCGTAGGAACCGGGAGAGCTGGGGGAGCTGTGGCTCCCCCTGGAATATTTCAGACGGGCTCAGCTCCCCCGGGAGAAATTCTCACACCACATCTGTTTACGATACATTGCTGAATTAAAAAATAAAGTATACTTTTTCTAGGAAATTTATACAATAAACAACAAAAAGAAGAGAGAGAAGGGGTGGTGAGCACATTTTTTTGTGCCTTCACCCTTTTTCTGATTGTTTACAACCATCCCGATTTCCAGAAAAAAGGGGTCTTATATAGGTTTACTACAAATTACCTGCACCGATAACATATTTATAAAGAGGAGGCCGTTAAAATTGATTTGGAAGAGATTTGTAAGCAAAACAACAGAAAGCAGTTTAATTTTTGGTAAATGGAAGGAGGCAAAACCTTAAATTTGAATATTGTATTCAGGATCGCACATAAATTAAATTTCTATGTATCAAGTATATCGATTAAAAATTATTTTAACTGGATTAAAGAGTTGGTGATCTTTTGATATGCTTCTATTTTATACTTCTGTTTGTGAAACGTGCAACACTATGAAGGAACCGTCCAAAATGAACGAAATGATCCGCGCCACTAGCTTTCCGCAATATGCCCCGGCTCCCCTGTTTGTACGAAGTTCCTACGCCACTGTTACCAGCCAACAAGATACAACATGTCAAATTGTTATGACAACTAGGGTTGGATGATATCAGCAATTTAATAATGCCATAATATCAACAAGTTGTTATTGATATTTCTGATATATCACAATGCTCATTTAAGAGGAAAGAAGGGCATTTTCTGTTTTTGAAAGACAGACAATATAGTATGGTACTCTTTATTATCTTTACTGAACATTAACTTTGCAGCTAATTTTTCCCCGTAATTTTAAATATTGAACAGTTTGTACTGAATATTTGTCATTACTGATAGTTATACCTGACACTGATATGCTGCTCAAATAGATACATATTTAAATATTAAAATAACTGTTGCCATTAAAATTGTAATGGAGGATTTTTCTAAAGTTTGATCTTACAAAAACTTTCAACAAAAATTGTATAAGTTACATTATGTTTATTAAAAATTTCATTTCATCTATTGTTATTTATTTCATTTTTTGCCAAGTAGTGGATTAAATATAATACAGTAGACTCCCTCAAATATGCACAGCCTGGGACGTTTATGCGTACATTTATGATATTTCTGCATGCATTTATGACATTTCTGCATGCATTTATGACATTTATGCATATTGAAATTTAATTTCATAATAAGATTCAATACAATAAACAATAGGTTGATTTCAATAATCTATTGATATTCACCAGAAAAAATTTTAGTGTATTTAAAATACTTTTTTTATGACCGGGCCAACCAAAAAATACCAAATGTATCCAATGTTGGACATTCATTTTAAGTGTAGATGAAAATTCATTTGTAAAAACCAAGTTATATCAATACTGTGAAATACTGATTGTAAGCACTCCTTTTTGAAATATAAAATCAGTTAAATTTGGGAAGGGACTTATAATCGAGACTTAAAAAAAAAACAATTAATTAAAATACCATTTTTATCATTAACGTAGAAGCCAAAAAGATAAATATAGGAGTGAGATTCTTCCTTATTCAACAGATTTCCACTTAAAAGAAAAAAATATATCATTCAAATCTCCCCTTAACCCCACACTCCAAGCACACAAAATTTTAAATCTTTAAAACTTTTTTTTAATTATTTTTCTTCATTTGTTTTTTATTGTAACAATAAATAATCAGTCATTTAAATCTCTCCAAATTACTGCTTCCCCCTGTGCACTCTCCCCACCTTTGGTACCAAGCACACATAGTATAAATTTTATAGCTCTAATTTTTATTCTCACACATTTGATACTCTATAGCAGGCATGTCGAACTCGATCACTATGGCGAGCCAATTTAAGCATTCGATACAAATCTGCGGGCCATATTAAAAAAAAACCCATTAAATTTATTTCATTGCTATTTCACAGAAAGAAATTTTTACAACCTTGTTAAAAAACAAAACTTCAGAAACAAAAGCATGGAAAATTTCAAAACATTGCACCAGAAAATTGTAAAAGAAATATTCAATATAGAAAAGACATTAAATTTTTACAAATATTAAAATTCTTGTTATAACATGAATATTTCAAGCAATAATACTTATATATTTTAGCTCATATTACAGAAGATTGCCACTCGTTGTTTAATTATAATTCAATCTCTCGTAATCTTTTTAATACAGAGTAAATTAGAACCCACTATTTCTGAACGAGGGTTGGCGAGCGTAGTAGCACATAGCAAAGCACCCTAGTAAAATAAAGAGAAGGAAGAGACAGATCACATAATGACACGTTAACTAACCTAAATAATGAAGTTAACTAAAAATCTCAAATCCGAAATCCTCGTGTTTGACTATGTATGGCCCTGTGTATGCCACGTTAAAACTTTTAATTCTTTTCTTTTACAAAAATAACACGACAATTCTTATCACTTTCAAAGCTGCTCATTTTGAAACTACAGTAAATTCTGTCTAAGGCGGACTCTGTGCAAGCCGGAAAACTGTTTACCGCGGAAAATGTTTCAAGTCCCGGCGAACCCATAGAAAATTACACTAATTCATGCTGCATAAGGCGGAATCTGTCTAACGCGGAAACGGAAAGGATTTTAAGGTTCCATCGAAACCAAAATTTTGCATAAGGCGGAAAAAAGTATAATTTAAAAATGAAAGGCATTTTGTTTGTCAAACTTTAAAACTGTCAAATACTCAATTTCAAATACTTTAAAGTCAAATACTCAATGTCGAGCATGTTAGTTAAATTGTGTAACACTTCGAAAAAATTAATTCAAAAGAACAGAAACTGTTTAATTTTTAAGGAATTCTTGCTTATGCCGTTTTTTCATTTAAAAGTTATTATTTCTAGTAGAATGCACATTTATCAAAATATATATTTTCTAAAGTATAATATATTATACTTTAAGGTTGTACTCAAATACAACATGATACCATTCTGTCTCATTCTCTAAGTTTATTCTTTTTTGTGTGTAAACATCCAATTCGCATATATTATAGCAGTACTAAGAAATTGAATAGTGTTTCTCATTTATTTATAAAGACAAAGAATCTTTCTGAATTTCAGTTTTCAACAGATTTTCAAGTCAGGAAAATCAATGAAAAAACGTCATCGGCAAGGGTTTTTTTTTTTTTTTTTTTTTTGGTGGAACTGGGGGAGTTTTTTTGCATAAGCCGGAATATTGTCTACAACGGAAAATTTTCTCAGTCCCGACCGATTCCGCCTTAGACAGAGTTTACTGTATTTATTTTAAATTTAAATTACTATCATTAATTATTGCCATATTTTAATAGTTTTAGAATAAGAAAATAAATTATTTTCAATGTAACACATTTTCTTTTTTCAGATTCAAGATTTGCTCTTTGTAGCTTTCAGATTAGCTATTCTTGCGACCACAGTCTTTGGATTTGAAATTTTAAAATGATTTATATCTGACCACACACATTACTACGTTATGTTTGCCAACTCTAACACAAAGCAATGGTGTCAGGTTCCAATTTTTTTTTCAGAGTTACAAAAATGTTTGTCTAGTAATCTTCATTTTATTTAATCATGGAATGTCTTTCATTAAATAACGTAAAGTTTACTATTACGGCGAAAAAAATTCTCGAACTGTTCCCACGTCGTAAATCATAGCAACGCTGCAGCTACGTGTGTTTATGCAAATTGTACTTTTTGCATCAAACATAAACTGAAATAAACAAAAGAAAAATGCCAAAGGCTTGGCGGAACACAGATAAGCTGCCAGAGGGCCAAGTGTGGCCCGCGGGCCACGTGCTTGACATGCCTGTTCTATAGTAACAACAAATAAATAATCTATCACCTAAATTATCCCTTCCTCCTAAAATCTTGGCTTCTCTCCCCCCTTCTCCCCCACACTCATCTCATGGAGACCATTAATATTCAAGCATTATTAGTTTTCTTGAATGTAAGATTATCAGTTTGCATTTTAATTTCATTATGTTCTGAATTGATAAAAGCAAGTTGTTTGTTCCTTTGTGTGTATATCTGATTGTTAGTAAAGATTAGGGAAATCTATCGCGCTTAGAATTCTGAAAAAAAGGAACAAGGATAAATAAAATCAAGTTCAAATGCACCTGAGTATCAGATTTTTCATCTTTTGTTAATTAACCAATATATTAATTAAAATCACTGATGTACGATCTTCAATTTTAAACGATTCCCTGACAGAAAGATTTCTCCCCTTGCATGACTGGAGAATCGTGGATTTTTTACCCAGACAAAGATAAAAATCCTGTATTTTCTCTATATTTTGAAACCGCAATCACTGGGTCAACTCTAGAGTTACAAAAACATATAAACTTTTTTGCAGTACCTTCATGGTGTCTTTTGTTTAAAAAAATATATTAAAAGATATCCTTTCTGGTGACTGATTTCATATTTGTTTTCACATTTTCCCCTTTTTTACAGTTTTAAGCTACCATTTGTGTGACCCAGAGGGTAACAGAAAACATTTACCCATTATTTCAGTACCTTCTTAGTTTTAACACTGTATTTTGGTTAAAATTCGACTAATGGCTAAATATATAGTCACAAAATTTCGAAATAAGATTGCAGACACTGATCGAGGGATGTACTGTGCCGAAGGCAATACCCCATCTCCAAACTCTAGTTTGGATTTATTTTCATTTAAAAATATAGAAATCTATAAATTCAAGACTGTACGCTACTGCATGTTACCCATATGAGGTTTCTGTGGAAAGTTTTTTATTTAAAAATATAAAATCATAAAAATTTGAAGGTATGCGCTGCTTAACGCAGGGAAGTCTTCAGCTCTAAATCCCTCTCTGAAAAACTGTGTATAAAGACATTGAAAAGTAAACAGACATCCTTGGATTACCTCAATTCTCTTAATTGCATTAATATTCTATTCTAAATCTTAATTAAAAGCATTTGTTTTCCAAACTTAAGGGGCTACTTCACTCTCATAACCCCTCCCCCCCCCCCCGTTTGCTTATGTTAATCCTATGGGAGAATTTTTTTAAGATAGCTTACTTGCATTTCAATATTTTTAAATGATTTTTTCCATTAAGTATTTGAGGTCAATCTATACAAAGGTCATTTGTTACTGTTTCGATTTTCTTTGCAGGTTTACTTTCATAAGAATACTTTCACTTCCAAAACCAGTTGCAAAAATATAAGTATCCTAATAAAAAACTTGTTGACAAAATCAAAAAGTTAAAAACAGTTTTTGTACTGATCAATCTCAGCTATCCAATGCAAAAAAATAGTTTGAAAATATTGTAATGCAAACAATGTATCTTAAAAAAAGTCCTTCCATATGTATTAATGTTAGCGAATGGGTAATTTTGCGTGAGTGAAATAGCCTCATTATATTATATTGATAATAAACGAATAATTTTATCAAAACTGTTACACATATTATAATAATAAGTGATGTATGATAATAGACAACATTGCAAGTTTCTTTAATTACAAATGTTTGATGTGTGATACTTTCATAACATGAGGAACATTTAATCTGTAATCAAGTTCTTTCCACACATTTTGCAGATTTACACTAAACGGTTCTTAATTTAGCAGTGATGCATTCTTTAAGTTCTTTCAGTATTTTCAGTAACAGTGGTTCATAAATAAAATCTTCGATGTAACCCAAGAAAAACTCTTGAATATTCTAATATGCCAAATTTTCTCTGCTATTGTCTCCATTTTTAATTTCAATTACCACATTTTGTCATTTATTGAGCAACGACATAAAAATATCATGTTTTTTCTTTATTTTCTTATCACTTGTTATGTAATATGTGTAACAGTGTTTTGAAAATATAAGTTTTTAAAAGCCGCCCATTAATTTATTTTGGCCACCCAGTATTTAAAAACACTTTTAAACATAGGGAATATGTTGGAATATTGATCATTTTTCCTGAAAATTGAGTCATTTCGAAAAATTTGCAGAATTTAAAAAAAAATGAAAAGTTTGTGTCATTTCAAATGTTTAACACTATTATGTAAGCATTTGAAATTTCATAATAAAGTTGGTGACGTGTATATATTTTTATTTATGTTGCAGGTATGAATGTTTATAAAGTTTATTCTGAACCTGCAGTTTAAGTACTCCAGAAGAAAAATCATGCCTAAAGACTACATTACTTTCTTCAACTCCATCAATCCTGGCATAAAAAAACTACTTTGTTATAGATTTTTTTTAAATTCTGATCTTATAGGAATTATAGAATTATGTCTATTTTTGCATGCAAATTATTAGATGGAATTCAAACAACCATTTTTATAAAGCTATCAAGTTGCTAGGAAGTAATTTGCTTTGCTATAGAGAAAATTTTTAATTTCTGGAACAGAGTATTATCTTTTTATCGCAGAAGTGAAATATCACTTTTTTGATGTATCACTGAAGAATTTTAGATATTTTTTAAACATATACAACTTTGTTTTATACTGTCAGTGCTCTGCCTACAGAAATTTTTTCTAGTAGCTACATTTTTGTTGGGATGAAAAGAAAGATAAATATATGTTTTTATTTTTAAAAAATCTACATAACACAATTTTTGTTCATCTTTCACTATATACTTTAGTTAACTTTCATATTCATAGTAAAAAAGGTACTCATATTATGTTAGATTAAAACCTTTTTTTTGTATGAGGTGTAAAAATATATCTAATTTAAATTTGAACTTTTATAGTTGTTCTAAGAATTTTATTTGAAAGTTTTGTAGCAAAACATTTCCATAAAAAAATCAATTTTAAATATGGACCATGATAGTGGCAGTAAGGAAGAACTTTCCCCTTGTGGCGTGTACAATAAGAGATGTACTGATACAACTGCATTAGATAGGCATCTTCACATTCTTTCTAAAAAGAAACCTTTCTTTTGTGAGGTGTGTAATAAAAGGTTTTCTCATAAATATAGTTTAAATGTTCACCTGGGTCTTCATAGAAAATACAGGCCTTTTACTTGTGAGGTATGTAACAAAAGATTTAAAGTAAAATCTAGTTTAATTGAACACTTGCGTCGTCATACCGAAGAGAAACCTTTCTCATGTGAGCTGTGTAACAAAGGGTTTTTTCATAAAACTGATTTAAATGACCACCTGCGTGTTCACACGAAAGAGAAACCTTTCTCTTGTGTGGTGTGTAACAAAGGATTTTCTCAAAGATCTTCTCTTAATAAGCATTTACGAATTCATACTGAAGAGAAATCTTTTACTTGTGAAGTGTGCAGCAAAGGGTTTTCTGATAAGTCTAATTTAATAAAGCATACTCGTGTTCATACTAAAGATAAACCTTTCTTTTGCGAGGTGTGCAACAAAGCCTTTACTCAAAGTTCTTCTTTGAATTCTCATCTTCAAACTCATAACAGTGAGAAACTCTTCTCTTGTGAAGTGTGTAGTAAAAGGTTTTCTCATGAATCTTATTTAAAAACTCATGTTCGAATTCATACCAATCAGAAACCTTTCTCTTGTGAAGTGTGTAGCAAAGAGTTTTCTCAAAAAGCTCATTTAAATGTCCACATGCACATTCATAGCAAAGAGAAACCTTTCTTTTGTCATGTGTGTAACAAAGCATTCTCACAAAAATCTTCACTGAATGTTCACCTTCAAGTTCATACCAATGAAAAGCCTTTCTCTTGTGAGGTCTGTGGCAAAGACTTTTCTCGAAAATCTAATTTAAATATCCACTCACGTATTCATACCAAAGAGAAACCGTTTACTTGTGAATTGTGCAACAAAGACTTTTCTTCTAGATCTTATTTAAATATCCACAAACGAATTCATACTAAAGAGAAACTTTTCTCTTGTGAAGTTTGCAACCAAAATTTTACACAAAAATCTCATTTAAATGCCCATTTTCGTATGCATACAAAGGAGTGACCTTTCTTAGGTGATATTTGAGATTAAGGTTTTCTTCAAATATCTTCTATTAATGGGCATCTAAGCATTCATGCTAGAGGAAAACCTTTTACACGTGACGGATTTTTTAATACATCTAATTTTGTTAATCATAATTGTGTTCATATTAAAGAAAATCTTTTCTCTTCTGAGGTGTGTAACAAAGGATTTTCTTGTGAATTGCGCAAAGGTGTTCTGAATAATCTGATTTAAATGTGCATCAGTGTATCCATTTTAACATAATAAAACATTTCAGAGATATAACTAATTTAACTACTATATATATATATATATATATATACAGTATCGGACCTCTTACTCGGCATTCCGAAAACCGGAATGTTCTGAAAACCGGCACATTTTACGATCTCATCGTAGATTTAAAAAAAAAAAAAAAGCTATAATTTAAAAACTATTTTTAGCTTAGAATTTGGTCTTTCTTCTATTTTTTAGCTCCATCTGATTATCAAGGGGAAAAAATAATGCTTTAGCCACATCTTACTGTTAAAGGACAAAAAGAAAGAAAAAAATCCATAAATATCGAAACGTAACCTCAAAGAAGTTTGTTTCTATTTTTCTAAGGCGTTTAACGTTCGTTGAAAGAATGAACGAGATAAAAAGCATACTTTCCTGCTTCAAGGTCAAAGGGCAGAAAGTTAGTAAGTCAAGAACGAAACGGTACTCTTTTCCTTACTAGTTATTTAAAAAAAAATTCTATCTCCGTTGCTAATTGTCCCATTGAGTTCAAATTTTCAGCAAGTTCAAATAATAATAAATTAGACCACTTACCAAATTTATATTAAAATGCAATAAGTTTTCAGAAAATTAGAACACCCCCTGCCCCCCCCCAAAAACCTAATCTCTCAGCCACTTCAACAACAACAAAACTGTGTAGCGTGTTTTTAATCCTGATCGGAGAAGTCTGACGTTATCAGTTTGAATCTGATAACGTTCTTAGTTATGCAGAAAGGGTTCATTATTACTGTGTGATAACTGAGGCAACGCAAGTGAATCATACAGAAGTTAATTTTCCAAGCTTCCGTGTGCTTTTTCCGGAAAGGAGAGATGTCAAATAAATAAAGAAAGAAATTGCATCCTTTGTGATTACTTTTATTTTTAATTCGGCAACAATTTCTTTATCAAATATAAATTTAATAATAAGAGTTATTTTGATCGACTTCCTGATGACAGGAAAATAAGCTAAGAATCATTTTCCTGTTTCACTGTTACATCAATTAACCCCCCTCCCCTTTCTTTCATGACAGATTTTGTAGTGATCAGGTATCCGGCAATCGGCGTTTCCCGAGCATGCCGGTTAGTTGCGCTTTTACCATACAGTGGAGAGGTGATTTTTGCCGATACTATATTTATGTTTTTGGCATGGATCCGAAAACCGGAAAATTCCGAAATCCGGAATCGGATGGATTTCCATGATGCCGGATAATGGGTCCTATACTGTATATATATATATATATATATAGTGTGCAGTGATTTTTTATGTTTTGAAATTAAACATGTTTTATATTAACCAAATTGTTGCACTTGTGAAGTCTGTAATGAAGAATTGCTTTTGGGAATATAATTATTAAATTACTTTTTAAACAAAAAAAAAACATTCATGATGTAAGAAGTGATGAATTAAAAATTATTTATGCTTAAATAGGGATACATTGAATATTCGATAAATTTTTCTTCAAAAAATTTTGTCTGAATGCTTTATCACGAATACAGTGCATCTTCAAGTTGAATTTTGATTTTCGTTTGTTACTCTAACATTAATAAAGATATTGTAATGACAGTTTCAACAGGATTAGTTTGATTTTATTGAAATATATCGAGAAATGCTAAAGATTTCCACCATTCCTACACAGGCAAAACTGAGCTAGACATTCCACTATTCAAAATGTTGTTGAGAGTACATATACTGTATCACTGTCCCAAATCCAGTCGTTTCCAATGATGTCATGGCATTTTTTACAAGTAAGCTTAATATGATAATGTCGTTAAAATATCTTCTTCGTATTTAAAATTTTGAACAAAATTTTGCTTTCAGCTTTTAATGACACACCTTACTAAATATATTATATTTTTGATAGTATAAGTACATTGTAAAAACAATGTGTGGTTTGACCACATTATCTCCTTTAAAAGTTGGATTTTGGTTAGAATTTATATATTTACAACTTCTGAAAATGATCGCCCACTCGAAACACTGCTCCGTGTTGTACTTAAAAACTTTGTAAAATCAATAGGAGCAGAAAAGTCATTCTGAGTTGCCACTACATGAACAGATTGTATTATTTGTTTATTTTTTTTTTACTTTTGTCCCATCCTGACAAATAAACACTGTATGACTGTAGTTTTTTTTCTTTTAAAACCAACAAAAATTTTCTTTCATTTTAAATTACATTTGTTTTTTAATATAAGAAATTTGTATTTGTTCATTTTAATTTACAGAAGGAGTCCTGAAATTTAGAGAAATTATTAATATAAAGAGTTTAGAGGCTATCTTCATCTTAAGTAATAACTAAAAGCATACATTTGTTTCAACATTTATTTTAATTCATCAAATTTATAGAAAATATAATTTTAAAGAGTTTTAAAGCTATCTTTTTTTTTAATAATAACTGAAAGCATAGATTTATTTCAGCATAAAGTTTATTTGTAAAAATGTCATGTTTATTTGTGTATCAGTAGTTGCGTGCCAGTATTTGTGTTAAATAATATGTAACTTGTCTTCAAATTTCATATTTAATATCTTTAAATTCTAAAAAGCTATAGGAATATTCCATTAGCCAGATATCCGGTATTCGATCAAAATCACTATTTGGTACATTCTCTTAAAGTTTCCAAATCAAAACCTAGTCTTTGATTTATAAAATACTATAATACGTCTACTTGTAATTTTTTTAATGTATTTAATTTCTTACATGTACAGGTTAGCATGTTGCACATTTTTATTGTAGGTATTATATATTTAAAGAATACATTAAAAAAATAGTAGCACAGACTTAGCTGAATGATTTTAAAACTTATGTTCAACATGCTTTAAAACATTTTTCTTCTGATTTTCTGTTTTTTCAGTATCTAATTAACAGATGCTGACTAAAACATTTTGGAAAACAGGTACACATTCACTGAATTTTCCAAACATTAGTTTCCACCTTATAGAAATTCTGTGATTAAATAAGTAAGGATCGACCGAAAGAGGGTCTTTAAGACCGAAACAGACACTGAATTTCGGTAATCTTCCTATTTTCGGCCGAAAACGAAAATGTCCAAAAAGCTTTTTAAGTGAGTAATACATGCATAACTATATATAACTATTAGTTAATTATAGACATATAGAAGCACATCTCTAACACAAAAACACACATACATATATATGTATGTGTATGTAAAAGTTTAAAAATAAACAAAACATCCCCCCTCCCAAAGAAGGTTTCAAAATGGCGCCCATGTTTGAAAATTTTATCTCCCCAGCCCAATTCACTCTCCATACCTCTGACTAAAACTTTATTTTCATAAAAAATAAAATGTAATTAATTCATCCACAAAGCAGAATGATTTTCAATTATACGAATTTCATATAATTAAAAAATGTTTTAGGTATGCATATCTCACTTTGTCATTTATAGTATTTTTTATAAATGATCATCTGTTATACTAGAACTTTCTTAGAGAGCATTCGAAATACTTCTGTTGTTACTAACTAAAAGTTATCTATTACTGTTAAGTCTGGAGCTTTTAATGAGCAGGTGAGCAACTTTAAAGTTTAGTCATATATGCATCGCTTGCTTTATAATTTGCCCTTTCATCTTCAGTCAGTCATGGCTGATAATTATAAACAGTGAATTTCATAGCAAATAATGTCTCATTTCAGCCGATACAGCTGAAATCAATGAGTAACGTTGAAAATTTCGGAAGGAAGAAACGAGTTTTTTTTGTAATAAAGAGAGTTTAGGTAGATTTTCGGTTCGTCCGAATTTTCTACAAGATTTTCGCCGAAAACGAATGTTCGGCGAAACTCGGGTTTTGGGCTGAATACTAAAACAAAACCGAACTTTCGGTTGATCTCTATAAATAAGGCAACAATTACCATTCTAAAATAGAGTTTTCCCGGAGTTGTCACAGAAGTGGGATTATAGAAATTTCAGATATTTTGGCAAACTTTGAATTATCCTAGAAATTTCGGGAAAATAAATAACATTAATTTCCATTATTTACCACTTTGAGTAACATGCAGAAAATAAAAAAATCATAAAATCGTAAGTATGACTGATTCAAAATTACTTTGATCTTTGTTTGTGACTCGTGATTCTTGGTATTTTTTCGCAGTTGCTAATTCATGCAAAATAATGTTCCGTCGTGAATATAGCCTCTTATTTGCTCTTATGTTTAAAAAACACACATACATATATATGTATGTGTATGTAAAAGTTTAAAAATAAACAAAACATCCCCCCTCCCAAAGAAGGTTTCAAAATGGCGCCCATGTTTGAAAATTTTATCTCCCCGGCCCAATTCACTCTCTATACCTCTGACTAAAACTTTATTTTCATAAAAAATAAAATGTAATTAATTCATCTACAAAGCAGAATGATTTTCAATTATACGAATTTCATATAATTAAACAATGTTTTAGGTATGCATATCTCACTTTGTCATTTATAGTATTTTTTATAAATGATCATCTGTTATACTAGAACTTTCTTAGAGAGCATTCGAAATACTTCTGTGGTTACTAACTGAAAGTTATCTATTACTGTTAAGTCTGCAGCTTTTAATGAGCAGGTGAGCAACTTTAAAGTTTAGTCATATATGCATCGCTTGCTTTATAATTTGCTCTTACATGTTGAGTCAGTCATGGCTGATAATTATAAACAGTGAATTTCATAGAAAATAGTGTCTCATTTCAGCCGATACAGCTGAAATCAATGAGTGAAGTTGAAGATTTCGGAAGGAAGAAACGAGATTTTTTGGAAAAAAGAGAGTTTAGGTAGAATTTCGTTTCTGCCTAATTTTCTACAAGATTTTCGCCGAAAACGAATGTTCAGCGAAACTCGGGTTTTGGGCTGAATACTGAAACGAAACCGAATTTTCGCTTGATCTCTATAAATAAGGCAACGTTATAAATAATAACTATTCTAAAATAGACTTTTTTCGAAGTTGTCACAGAAGTGGAAGTATAGAAATTTCAGATATTTTTGAAAACTTTGAATTATCCTAGAAATTTCGGGAAAATAAATAATATTCATTTCCATTATTTACCACTTTGAGTAACATGCAGAAAATAAAAAAAAATCATAAAATCGTAAGTATGACTGATTCAAAATTATTTTTATCTTTGTTTGTGACTCGTGATCTTGGTATTTTTTCGCAGTTGCTAATTCATACAAAATGACGTTCCGTCTTGAATACAATCTCTTATTTGCTCTTATGTTTAATAAACGAGGTCGCCTAACAGCCAAAATGTTCCCTTTTTTTTAATAATTTTGAATTTCTTAGAGCTATAGTCAAAAGAAGAGACTGGAGGTGTCAAGCCCTTCCCTGCTACCAAAATTTGACAAAACTTTCTTTATCGAAAATTTTTGCATAATTTTTAGGATATTTTCACTATGTTAAATATACTATTTTAAAATTATTATTGTATTGTGAATGTTGTTAATAATAAATATATAGTCACCATATTGAATAAGCTAAATTAAAGTTGAATTCTTTGGATATGTGTAAAGCTTGAATTTGTCAATTATGTGCAAATTTACCTTTTTGTATCTTCTTCTAATGGAAATTTATATTTATTTACATTTTTTATATGTATTTATCATATTTTATGTAAAAAATGTTTTATGCAGAAAATTTTCTTATATTTTGCTACTTTCTTTAAGATAAATTTCTTTTAACCATGTGTTCCAACCAACCTCTACTGAATATGGATCATTATCACAAAAAGGTGCTTTTTACGGTTAGAAATGGATAAATATTAAAAAATATAGAATTTTTTTTCATATTCATATTTAAAGTTTTAACAAATTCTTTAATGCTGTGTAATACATTTAAAACATTTTAAAATTAAGAATTCGGATGTAAGGATAATTATTAAAAGTATAAGCTAGTTATTGGCCATTAGTTATAGACTACTTGATTTTTTACTATGGTAATGCTATGTGATTATAATAAAATAATATGAAAAACAATAAAAAGTATAATTTCTAAAATTATAAAAAGTGCAAATGCTTATTTATATTTGTATGATTTCTTTGTAAATTATAATTATTATTTTTTTTATTGCTATTGTTTTGACAAAATGAACACTTCTTAATGGCTTTATTCCTAGAAATCAGCAGGGAGGAATCTGAAAATAGTAGTTCACTTCATCATGTTAAATGGAATAACTGTAAATAAATAATATGGTGAGGATCGTATTCTCAAAGTCAGATTATTTTGCTTTGGTGTATTCAGTGTTGCCATATTGGGGGCTTTTTTGTCCCCAGATTGTTGATTGTTACTCCTTTTTTGAAATAGAAATACTCGGCCTATTTAAAAATAGATTAACAATTCTGAAAAATAACGCGAATTATACTATTTTTAAAAAGTAGTGACAGTCAAATAATCTGAATTAGAAAAGTCCCCAATCCACAGCACTGGTGTATTTAAATACCAAAGTAACACGAACATTTTTTTTTCAGCATAGATGAACAATTTTCTTATTGCTCTGCAACATGCAAATTTTGGAACATAATTTTTAGACCTTTCTACCAATAATCTTATGGCCTCTTATCTACTCATTTGTATCTTGTTCAAAATATGTCAGATATCCAGAAATTTTAGTTATATTTTTTAAATTGATCACAGTATTTTCTTTCTTGAAAATTTGTCAATATAGCTTTTTTCTCCCTTGTCTGTTTTATAGATTTTCCTCTCCGCCGGAATAAAGGGAAGAAAATAAGTAAACAGGTCATTTTCTTTGGGTAGCTATTTATTTAAAGATTAATGGTTTTAACAATAAAGCTTGTAAAATTTAATCATTTGTACAGTCAGAAAAAAGAAAAAGAGAACAATTTACACATCTTAATCTCCAAATTGTCACACAAAAAGAAAATAACCTTTTGGACTAAAATTACTCTTCTTTCAAAATGTGTTTTAAAAACGTAAGTTTAGGGTGTCGTCTTTATGTGCAAATTGTACTAAACTTTGAAATATTTAATACGAAAACGTAATTCTGCCATCATACTGACTTTTTGGGTAAATTTTACTTTGGACACCAAACCTGGTTCGGGGAATTATGAAGGTTTAAAATTTGTAATTAATAATTTTAAATTTGCCTGATAATCACTGCAGAAGTGATTGCAATGCGGAAGATTTTTTAAGCATAACTCAAATATTACTTGTGCAATGTAATTTTGAATTTGTAATTTTAAAGAATATGTAAATCGATTAGTTTAGATTACAATAAATATGCTTTTTTTGGAAATTAATTTTGAAAAATAAATATTTTTAAAATATAAAAACTAATAGTGAGAGCACAAAATTAGAATTTTTAGTGAGGGTGGCAGAGATCCCCAATTTTTCTAATTGTACTAAAAAAATGCCCGAATTTTAGTGCCCAATTGTTGTTCTTACGATTGTATAAACAATTGAAATAAAGAGGAAAATACAAAATTTCACAAGTAAAATGTCTTCTGTTATCAGCACATGTTCAAAAAGCAATAACGATGTAATATTTCTTTGTGAAGGATAATTGTTATAGTATTTATTATTTTAATTTTCATGTATCATATATTTCTGTAATACTCGTGAATTAATAAAAAAATTAAGAAAAGTACAAGAATTAATAAAATACTTATTGGGAAGTTCTTTGAGATTAACCTTTTGATTACAGGTTAGAACTGGCAACTAATTTTATATTCATTCCCCCACAATTTATAAAATAAAAATCTTTGTGGTAAATTTCTGTTGAAATTATTTTACTACTATAAATGTATGGCGGGGATTATTTTGTATAAGTGTGATTGTTGTAAAACCTGGCGAAAAACAAATAGTGATTTTTGTATCTGTTATAATGGAAAAGGTATAGCGATATTTAGATGTTCTAAAAATTGCGATTTACAGAGTGTTCCAAGCTGTATTCTAAGTGCAGATCATATGTATTTCATGTGCTTCGTGCTCTAAATACTCCTATTCCTTCTTTTGTGGTAACATTAAGCGATTATGCGTCAGCGAGTACTGCCGACGACTCCACAAATAAGATACCTAATATACATTTATCAATACCTCGCTGTCACAGCTCTAACACTTGTTGAATAATATTAACGGTAAGGACTGCCTCATGACTGTACCAAAAGCAGTTCAAACTCTAGCCTTTATAGAAACTAGAATCTGTATTTCGTCGGGAAAACAATGCTGTAAAACTCATATCACGGGATCGGTATTCAGTGATTTGGCTCTGCAAGCTTTACGCCCTGTAAGTGAGAATACATCAATATATGAAAAATATATTGCAAGTCATTTAACCCTTTCCGGCATGGTGGGTCAATTTCTGTCCCACCTAGTTAACTTTTGTTTAAATCAGTCTCAATTCACACACTTTATAATTCAAATATATGGTTCTCTTCATTTTTAATCCCTCTTTTAAACTGTAGATGGCAGCACACCACAAAGATTATAGTTTCTCTTTAAAAAATATTTAAAGTGAGGTCTAAAAAGAAGTATTAAAAGATCTGTCATTTTTATGGAATTTCAAAGCACATATGTACATGAAAGCCTATTATTTATATTTATATCAAGGTATTTTCCAAGCAAAAAAAGAAATTTCAGTGGACATTTTAAATTATTTTTTATTCATCTAAAGTATGCGGTTCAGAATTTGACCCATCACACACATGAGATGCTCGCTAACAGATGGCAGCACCAAATAATTTGCAGAGCCTTACGTTATAATTTTAATTGTGAGGATTCTAATTTAAGCTTAGTGAACGCATTTATTATATTTAAATTCATAAAAGAGCCAAACCATGATGTGAAAAATATAAAGGATTTCCGTTTATCAGTTATTGAAGGCTTAATGCCAATAGCCGGTGAAAAGGAAAATACAAAGAAATTTTCTCCAGTTCAAATAAAGAGCAAAAAACCCTACGTTCCCCCTGAGAAAAGACTGAAAAATGTTGGACACATTCCAGTAAGAAGTAATAGAAGGAGATGTGCATATTGCAGCACATCTAAAAAAGAGCTTCACACATTTTGGATGTGTGAAACATATGAAGTTCCGCTTTGCCTCCAAAAATCAGAAGCATCCTGCGTCACAAAATTTCATCAAAAATAGAATTTTTGCTTTTTTTTATCAACAAAATTATGAATCTGTATAATCTAGTGTTGGTTATCGATATTTTCACACATCATGAGCATCAAAGCTTCTATATACATATCCAGATTTATAGAAGAAGTTGAAATTTTAAATTTATATATTCTTATTCATAAATTTTTATTCCTTATATTATTCTCTTACTTCTAAATTTATACTCATATTAATTTCATATTTCTCATATTAGTTTCATATTTCTCATATTTCTTATATTATTCTCGTGTTTTTGAAATTATTCATATATTTCTTGTATTTCGCATATTATTCATATATTATATCCTAGATTTTTGTATTATTGTCTAAACATTTTATCCATATAATACCATGTAAAATGGTATTATATGTTTTTATTTTCATTTTTATTCAATTTATAAAAACGTTTTCTGTAAATATATCATTTTTATTCATCTATTAAATATATTACTTAAGACATTAAGTAGCTTTCACTGTAGCTTATGACATACCTTTGTTGCATGGTGGTCAGTTTCTGTCCCACCTCCCCGGGTAAAAAAAAAAAAAAAAAATCCAGAATTTTTTTTTTGGTCATGATTTGCATAATCATGCCTATCTAAACCTTTTTATAACATTTTCCTGAAATTTAAGTACTATTTTAACATAGCGTGTCGCAAAGGGTTAAACAATATCAGAAATGTAGCAAAGTAGAGAGGCCTCGATTTTGACACACCGGGACATCTTTCCGAGTTCGATTATTATACTCTCATGGGAATATCCATGTCTGATTTTAACTATATTTTTTAACTAAAAAAGTCCAAAATGCGTTCCTCGAAAAAGAGGTAATCTCGTACTTGATTGGAAGTGTTACTTGTAAAGCTTAGAACTGGTCTCTCTAATGGTGTTCTGTCCACATTATTGAATATAAGGAAAATAATAATATCTTCAGTGCAACATGCAAGCCAGATTTTGATTGAGAACTTTGTTCCACTCTACCTTGGAATGGAACACGTCGTCAAAACGGAGGTTGTTGAAAAATATACGAGGCCTTTAGCAAGAAGATTATTTATTCCGGATGACGACAATGATACTGTGACACCTGTTGCTGATGGCATGTACATTTATATTCAGAAGAGTGGGAACTATTCCATCCAGAGATGATCTTTCTCGTTACACAAAGGAAGACCTTTGGTTAAGCCTAAGTCACTACTTCAGGTTTCATTTTGGGTGTCTGCGTAACTTACTTCGCGGATTCAAAGAACAATGACGCTAACATAGTTGCACATATATTAAAAAAAAGATACACACGATATCAGAGAGTGGCTGAAGCTAAATGATGTTATGATTATTCATAGATGCTTCCGGAATTGTTTGGAACTTCTGCAAGAAATGGATCTCGAACATGAAATGCCTAGATTCCTAAATAAGCAACATGAGTTTCCAACAGAGGGTGCTACGGAGAAACGTTTTGTGACTAAAGTTCGATTGTTCGACACACAAGTGCTAAAAACTATAGTATTTGGAAAAAACAGAGCGAAGATGCATTACACAATGGAACTGTCAATGTAACGTAGCCGCAAGGGTCGTAGGGTACTGTGCGCATGTTGCTTCCGCAATATGGTTTCTGGTTTATTGGTGCCATAACTCAACCGAAGTTTTTTAAAAAAAGTCTTGACTATGCTCATATACTACAAGACGTCGCTGCTGGATGGTCCAGTAGTGATTCGGCTGAAGAAATCAAGGAGGAAGACTTATCTAAAACACATTGCTAAAAGTGTCTGAAACTGTATGATTATTTTCGGTTATTGATTATTTTCGATATTTCATATATTGGAATAATAGTCTTAATTAGCTTCATTCATCTTAATTTTGCATTTAGTGTTGTATTTACTATTAATTATATGGATTAAAACTAATGACAATAGTGTTATGTTCATTCATGTACAGTCGTGGGGAAAAAAAGTAAACACCCCCCACTAACCCCTCAACAAATTATCGTAGAAGAAAGTTACTGGTACCGAACGATTGGAATTAAAGTCTACTTTAAATGAATAAAATTTGCTTAGGGGACCATCTACATATTAAAACGAACCATAACTTTGTTTTTTTCAATAGCAGTACACAATTCTGACAGCATAAATGAACTCTACACCCTCCAATTAGTCTAAAAACAAATTTGTATGCAATTCATACCATAAGTTTCTGAGAAATTAATTATTTTAAAACGAGCGTATTTTAAGGGCTGTATCCAAACTGAAGTTCGGAAAACGATTGTTAACCGAGAGAGCCCGCATCTTGATCAAGGCACCTTAAGAAGTCAATGAAGCCTGCTAGATTACAGGACAGGAGAAGAAATTTCAAAATATCTAGTCACTTCTATTATAGACGGCCTCTTAACCCATTTATGCCTAGCGTCCGATTTTTGGGACGTTTCAAATTTTAATGAATTTGTGTAATTTTCTTCTCCCTTATAACATGAAAATTGCATGAAATCATTATTTATAAATGTCTTTATCTATAACCGAGAGATGACAGCATAAGGTGGATATTTATTTGCTTAAATTAAGGCTTTATTCGGTGTTTATATATTTTTAATTTTTCAAGATGGCGAAATGTAAAAAGTAAGTTTATTTGTATTTTTTCTATCAAGGATGAAAAATCGCAAGTTATAATCTTAGCTTGTAGACGTTTTTGAATTACGTATTTTTTTAAATTTCGAAATTAAATGTTCAAGCCTATTTTTATGCATTTTTGTAATGTCCAAAATATAGGGTTCTAGGCACAAATGGACACATATTTTTGTTAGAAATTTAGGAGACACTTATTTATGTAATCTCCTTTCGAAGATATTTACGAAATAAATTGTTTTTAAGTCTGCAATACGATTATTCTTATTTTATTATTAATAATAGTTATAACGTTATTAGTCTCCTCAAAGAAATAAATATATATTGTTTTAGTTCATAAAAATACTAATTGTAGTACATAATATACAATTTAAAAACATTTTAAATATAAATATAGGCAAAATATATAATTATGCATAATATTCTACTAGAAATATTCATATTTAGTTCTTTTACATTTTATCAAATAAATACAAAAAAAAAATTAACATTAATTTTTTATAGTATTTTTCCGGTTCATTTTGCAACATTTTAAAGTGATTTTACCAAAAAATTTGAGAAAACAAAAATTCAGGCACAAATGGGTTAAACCATCATTTTGCTGTTTTTTAAGTATAATTCGAAAACTACTTGGAAGAAAAATGGGAAATTTTGGATTTACATAAAGCAGGACTTAATAAATCTAAATCCATCAAAAAAAATTGCAGGTTGTAATTCATAATTTTTTTAAATATTAATTTCATAATTCATATAATAAAATTATAAAAATTGCCAATTCAGCGTATTTATGTTTGGGTACATTAGTATTATTGCTACAAAAAAATTAGCACATTAGGAGCATAATTTCTGGAGACATAAATAAAAATATGAAAATGTAATTTAACATTAGAAGTACTAAATTTTGAATGTTTATACTTCAAAAACTTATCATTCAAATGACTTGAAATTCGGTGCCTAGGCATAATTTGAACCGAAGATTTCAAATATCTTGTTAAAATTGGGTATTGTCATTGAAAAATGAAGTTTGGATTCGTTTTAATATGTAGGTGGCCCCCTCAGCAAATTTTATATACATCATTTAAAAGTAGACTTTATTTCCAATCGTTCGATACCAGTAACTTTCTTCTACGATAATTTGTTGAGGAGTTAGTAGGGGTGTTATTTTTTTTTCCCACGACTGTACATAATACTTACTTAAATTATATATTTTATTTTTCCCATCAATTATTGAATTTTCATTCAAGATATTATTTTTTCTTATTTGTTATGAGGTATACTAATGAAAAAAAATGTATGCCAGATCAAGGAGCTGATTGGCGAAAAATGGTCCTTATCAACCCACCTCCTTTTGCAATTTTTTCTTGCGACCGATTTGTAAAAACTGTCGCGGTTTTCCGCATCTGATAGACGAATTTCACGATTTTTTCCGACAGTCCTGTGATGAATTTAACATTATTTTACCCGCAACCGATTGTAGAAAATCGTGGGATTTTTCCGCAACTGGTCAACGAATTTCGCGATTTTTTCAGATGATCCACTGACGAATTTAGTGCGATTTTTTTCTAGCGACTGATAGGCAAATTTCGCGGTAGTTTCCGTATACAAAGTGGTCAATTTTTTGGCTTTTTGTTCAGATTGATTGGCAAAAATCAGAGATTTTCCGAGACTGAAAACTAATTTCGTATTTTTTTACTCGCGACTGATTGGGGAATTTCACGGTATTTTCCTTCTTCTGTTTGGCAAATTTTGCTGCTTTTCCTTATAGATATTTTTCTTCTACTGTTCGGGGATTTTCGCATTTTTTTCCATAACTGGCGGAAGAATTTCACGATCTTTTCCCATGATTGACAGACGAATTTTTTCCCTGCGACCGATGGATGAATTTTGCAATCCTTTTTAATGAATGATTGCACTAATTCGCGATTTTTTTCACTCGGCCGACGATTTTCGTTCTTTTTCTGACGACTGAAGGCGAATTTCGCTGAAAATGAGAAATTTAAATGTTCTGCAGAGGAGTCCGTTGTTCTGTGACATATGTCACAGTTTTAAGCATGTTCTGCTTTGGGGCTCACCCATATGTTATATTGTGTATTGGTTCCAATTTTTTGTTGTTCTTAAAGCTATGTAACACTTCAGCTGTCACACTAACACTATATGATTCAATACAGATTTATTAACTGTGCTGCATGAATCAAACTTGCTTCTTACTCTGGAGGTTCATAATATACATATGTTTCACATTAAAAATTTGAATTAATAAATGTTACTTAAAAATAAGATAATCATGTTTTCTGTCACAATTTTTCAACTTAATAATATATTTAAAATGTTGATGCTAACAATTTAGAACAGTTTGTTTTTCTTTCTTACTTATTTAGATGGCATTATTTAACCTACTGACGGCTATAAAATCTGTCTTTTATTTATTTGCAATTTTGCTGTTTTATTTTACATAAATTTCTTCTAAAGAACAAATATGTTATGCTCACAAAAGTTGCACAGGCCTTTTCATTATCAAATGTTTTCTTTTCTGATAAAACTATTTTTCTAGGCAGATTGCCTGCTTCAATTCACTTTTGTTTAGTAAATGAAATTAAAGTTGTAGCTAATAACATGATATAAAAGTTTTCTTTAAGAAAGAATGAACAATGTTAAATAGAACAAATGCATGTATGCAAAAGGTGCATACAGCTGTTTCGGAGCTTCTCAAGCACCATCATCAGTGCGTAAATTAAAATCAAATGTTAAAACATGCGAGCCAGAGATACACACCTTACAGCTCACTGCCATCGGCAAAATAGCCAAATATTAAAACAGAGCAAACCAGAGAGATCCGCAACACAGCTCATCATCATCGGCAAAATAGCCGATGAAAAAAAATGTTATTTTAAATTTTGTACCGATGATTGAGCTCAATAAGCTAACGAAACAGCTGTATGTACCTTTGTTTAGCTACATTTGTGTTATTTAACGTTGTTCATTCTTTCTTAATATATTGACATGAAGTACAATCCTCCCATTTTTTTAAAAGTTTTCTTGTTTGGAGTTACCGCACAATGATGCTTAAGTACAAGACAAACATCTATTTAATTTAATTTACGGGAAAACAGACACCATTTTGATAATTTGTCTCGGATAACAATTTAAAAATTTCTTCCTTTTTTTTTCTCTCATTTTTTATAAATAATTAATGTGTGATTTTATAATAAAAGCATAAATAAGTAGCAAATTTGGGTGTTACTATAAACTGTAGCATCTGATACAGATTTTCATGAAACAGTTCTTATGACAAATAAAGATGATTTTGCTCCATTTCTTAACCCTTATGTCAAAGATCGTGTACCTGGGTATCTTTTTTCTCTTTTCATCCTGTTTTCAGTGTGTTAATATAAAAAGAAACTGAAATGAATTTAGATCTTTGTAGTATTCACTGTCCATTAGTATAATCACTTTAAAATTTGAATTCTTTTTATTACTATTTTGGGGCATTAAATATTTTTATATCTGTCATCAATGACCAGGGTACCCAGGTACCCATGCGAATTTTCTGTGAAAAAATATAGAAATTGATAGATTTAGACTTAGATAAATAAAACTTGAAATTAATTTGAAAATAAGAGTTAGACATATTTTTAAGGTAAAAAATATTTCATTTACGTGAAACTTTGTGGACAAGCTGTACAATAGCAAAAAGGTGTATGAATGTACATCACATACTGGCTTTCCACATTGTTTACATGATTTTCTGGGGGGGGGGGGGGGTTGCACCGTTTTTGAGGATCTAACAAGTACACCTGACATCAACTTCTTTTATCCTTCTTGATTCATCTCGCTTTAAGCTCTTTGGATTTGGACTGAGTTCTGAACATGTGGCAGCTTCATATACGGGAAAGATTTTTTCAATTTTCTTTAAATTCCCGATTTGGTCGAAAAATGTCTCATAGCCTGTACATTTTGCGATTGATCTTGACTTGCTGGAAGCCTCAAGATCTCACCTAATTCCCGCAATAACAGGCGACGATTGTTTGTTTTATTTATAACCATATCATTGTTTGCAGTATGTATAATGTAAGTAGCAAGTGCACATACATCTCCAATACAGAAAATTAATCCACAATATAGAAAAATAATGCAAGTGGTCATGCGGTTGTACGCCTATGTGTTGTATACTGCCCCAAGATTTATCCATTATATCCACTCAATATTTCATTTCCTTATAAAACTGAATCATTTCGGGATTATCTTTTGGTATTGTGCTGGTTTTATCGTGATGCATAGTAGACATTAGAATGACAGCTTTGATCCTTTTTGGAACATACGAACAAATACTTATGTCATCATGAAATCCAAATTCTATGGATAACACTTGCGCGATTTACATGGCCTCATTTTTGGAGGAATATAAGGCTTGTGTCTTTTCAAAGTGCCAACCATTGTGAGCTTCCAGTATAATAAGTACTTGACCAAAGCAAGAAAAGAAAAAAGTCCATGCTGATGTTTCGACCAGAATCCTTGAATAGAGAGGCGAAGTCTTTCACAACTCTCTCATCTTGGTTTATTTCACGATCTGTGCCTGTTTTTCCTTTATTATAGTTGGCCGTTGAGAGATTAATAATTATTTTCATCAAATACCCACCATATTTTGATCCCATATTTAGCCGGCTTAGACGGAATATATTGGGTGAATCTTTTTCTTCCTCGATGCGGAAATAACTGCTTATCAACGGTTAAGTCCTCTGTCGGTTTGTATTTTTTCAATATGTTAGGATTTAGCATAGACCATAAATCACGAATTGTTGTAGCTTTAACAATTTGAAGACATTCCACTCGTGTGTTCTTTGTTGTGAAAACGAATAAATCTAAGAATATTCCGGAATCGGCCTACACTCAAACTTGCTGGATAAAACGGATATAAGTTTGTTTTCCACATTTCTAATGTGTGATCTTTCTTTGAATTGTTGACACCTGAAGTAATTAATATTTATAAAAATGCGTTAAATTCCTGTTCTCTAAAGTCGGGGCAATACCCTGTATGAAACAGGATTATTTTATGACTCGTGTATGTTAAAATCGTAGCAGGTACCCAGGTACCCCAGTCACGTATTTTAGAAGTGCACATTCACAGCGCGACCGGAAGAAATACTGTCCTCTGATTGGTTAAATGAATTTCTTCACTACCAGCAAATGTTTGTTTGCTTTCACCGAGCAGTTCTTCCACCTATAAATACGCGGGTATCTGAACTAAAAACACGCTAAAAGATAGGATAGTTTTTTTAATTAAGTTATAAATTTTAATTGTAGCCAGAAATTAGTTACTTACAGTATCTTTAATAATTCATGCCAAATTGCCTGTCGCCGATAAGAAATGCTACTTTTAATCTCAGAATATTTTTTAATAGTTTAAAATTAACTGATTAAATGACTTTTTTTAAACATAATTGTACTGCAGTAACGTGTGATTTTGACAAATGAAATTATTGATGAAGATAGGATTATTTAGTATATTAAAGGTATTTTAACTTTGTCTACTCTTAAAAAAAAGCATTGCTTTCGCTTAAAAAAAACACTTTTATTATTTATTATCATGTGACTTTCACACCATAAGTTAAGGCGTTATTTCTTTTATTTTTAGCTCTTATTCAAATTACTTTTTGTTGAAGGTCACTTATTTTATTAGTAAGTTTACTTTCATATAGCATTTCAGCCATCTATTGAGAAATCCCTTAATTAATAACGCACTAGTTTTTTAAAATTAAAGTATGTATTTTAATGTGTTTAATTCTCAATGCTGCTTTTAATATCAAAATATTCTGAGCAGATTCTCTTAAAAATAAATACTTCCATTACTTATTATACAATCATGTATTTTTCACACGATAAGTTAAGGAATTCTTTTTTTTATAGCTCTTACTCAAATTGATTTCACTTACTTTTTTTGAATGTCACTTATTTTATACTTTAAATTTTATATTTAAAGTTTACTTTCTTTAGCGGCTCTGCAATCTATTGAGTAATATCTTAACTAATAACATGCTAGTTTTTTTTAAATTAAAGTATAAAATTTAAAACCTTTTTATGTGTTTAGTTTGTATTCCGAAATTATTTGTTTACATGCTATGCTTGCTTTTATGTCATCTATAAGCAATGCGGCATTACATTTCATAACATTCTGAACACTTTTTTTTAAATAGTTTAAATGTAAGCCTCTACATTAAATCTTTCACTTTAAGTAACCTTTTTAAACATAATTGTACCAGATTAACATGATTTCAGGAAATTAAATTCTTGATGAAGATAGAATAGTTTAGTACATTAAATGTATCTTATTATTATCTGTCTTGCAGAAAAAGGGCCTTTCTCTTAAAAAAAGAAATAAAAAACTGCACTCATTATTTAGAGTCATGACAATATCCATTATCAATTATAATCCTTTACTTTTTTTCACTTGTATTCAAATTGGCTCCATTTTCTTTACTTTCATGAAAATTAAATTCTTGATGAAAACAGAATTCTTTAGCATATTAAAATTAGTTTATCTGGCTATTCCAGAAAATTAGCCTTTCTTGTTAAAAAACACCCATTACTTACAGTCATGACAATATTACATTAATTATATCAGTTATTTCTTTTTCACTTGTATTCAAATTGGCTGCAATTCTTTACTTTACTTCCCCCCTCTGCCATGTGTGAGGAATTTTCTAAGGGAGTATAGCCTGTGTTCACCCTCTAGTAGGAAGAAAATCGCATAAACATGTAAGTGACAAGGTTGACTGCAGAAATGTAGTGAAGAGTATATGGAGATATACACCATATACCTTCTGGATTTTTTAAAGAAGCTCTGTATACCCTCTGTTTCTCAAATAAAGCTATAGCGTATATCCTAGCCATGAACGTTCATGACTCTATCGTATGCTATCTGCCTATAGCATATACTCTCTGCATTTTTATGATTACAATGCTGGACGACTGCGATTCTATCATATTTATTTGAATATTCGGTAAATCTAATAAGAATGGTGAAGGTCAGAGGCGCCACCTTGGGCAGGAAACCCCCTTAGGCGATATGTGATGGCTTGGGAAATTTGAGCACATTGATTGAAAATTCTAATTTCAGAGATCTTTTTTTCTATTTTTTGGCTGTCAAGAATTTTCATGCATCATTCAAGTTGGAAATTTGGTAATTCAAGTTGGGACATTTTTGAGTTCTTCCCTCTGAAAAAGTTCTTTTAGCTATGCCTCTGTGCAAGGTTTTTTCACACCATAAATCCTTTGTTTACATGCCCTGTTCATATTAGATTAGCCGAATAATATAATTCTTTTTTAAAGAAGAATGCATTATGATGAACACACAAATGAATAAAATTAGAAATAATTAATTTTCCCCTCTTCAGTTGCAGTTGTTCTAATTTGATAATTTAGAACTTACAGATTTTCTTACTTATTAAGATTTTTTTATTTCTTCAGTTTTATATTCGTTAAAGTTTCCCTATTTAGAACGAATAGATATAGAACATATTTTACGTTATTGAAAAAATGTTCTAGATGTACAAGGTGGCCATAATTAAACTGATGGTATTGAGAGTGTTCTGTAGCGCGATCTAATTGAGAGAATGACGCCAAATTTTGTAAGAAGTTTAAACAAGATGGGGGACGAAGGATTCCGTGAAAAAAAAATTAGTTCCATAGTCACCGCTAGGGGAATATGTGGCATTGTGTAACAAAAAGGAGAGTTTAAAGAAATGCAAAGTCAATACTGAAATAAAATTACTTCTGATTTAGCACATTTAACGATTTAAGTTCAATACGGCAACAATACTCTCTTTTCCGTTACATATTCCCCTAGCGGTGACTTTTGGAACTATTTTTTTTCCTTCGTCCCCCGTCTTATTTAATCTTCTTACAAAATTTGGCGTCATTCTCTCAATTAGATCGCACAGAAGAACACTCTGAGTACCGTCAGTTTAATTATGGCCACCTTGTATTAGGATGATTCTCCAATAAGTGGGTAATTTCACTCATTGATGTAGAGAAAAATAAAAATTAAATTTTAATCAATATTTTTTAATAACTAGATAAAGCATGGGTTACTGAGTAATATGCAACATTCTGGCACAAACTTTAAGCTCTATATATATTTTTAAAAAATATTTTATTAATTAATTTGGTAATCAATGTCACTACTGTCCCCAAGTTATTTGTTGAACCAGGATTTTAATAAAATTTATTAAAAAAATATGATTATTTTATTCAATTGTATCTTTTTATAATAAAAAAATATGATGTTTAATATATCATCTGTGATAAATTTGAATATGTTTTAAGTTTCAAGAATAAGGGGACAGGAGTGACATTTACAAGGACAGAAGTGACATACTTTCAAAATTTTTGTTTTCAACATTTTAACAATTATAATTTAACATCGTTTTTTTTTAATACGGTTTTAACAGTTACATATTACCGCCTGGATTTTAAAAATCATTTCTCATTTCTGCCATACGCAAATGTAAACAAAACACAATCGTTTGCCTGTAGCGACGAAATTCGTTCAACCAATCAGAGAGCAGTATTTCTTCGATTGCGCTGTGAATGTGCACTTCTGAAATACGCAACCCGGTCATTGAACACAAGGGCAAATTTTGGTCATTGACATAACGGTTAAGTAAGCAGGCAACTAATTTGGCTATTATTTCTAGACAAATGCTACCATTTCTTCCATTTGTCGATTACTAAAGCAATGCTTTTTGATGCTATTAGGCAGTGACAGCCCTGTTTATAATCACACTGATAACGGTTTAACTATCTTCTATGGATAAAAAAAAATAACTGTACATTTAAACATTTTATGCTCTATAATTAAAGCAAATAATGTTCAAATTGTAATTTTCCTAATCAAATCTTAAATCAATACATTTGTTAGAGAGTTATTTGACTGGGCCACCCGTTTTTAATTGATTATAAAGGGACGGAATTCTTCTAATAGATTGCCAGTTTAGCTTCTACCGTGTATAATCAGTCCATGAAATTAGAATAGCATATATCACATGTCCTTTTTAGCTTTAGTTTTCCCCTCTAAAAAATATTTCAATTTTAAAAGATTTCTCTTTCTTTGTTAATTTTGTAAAACCACAATTTTTTCTGCCTTGGTACTTTCTCTTTTTATAATCTCATTTGAAAGTTTAATTACATCCTAGTATGTCTTTTAATTTTTTCTTGTAATTTTCGATTGGTCATGCCCACATATGTACTTGGTTTTAATTGGTTAGTATATTTAAAGAAATTATATAAACATCATATTTATCATAATTTTCTATAGAATCGATCATTCTGTGTACAAAGTATTTTAACCATAGATATAGTAAAATAACTACACTGGCCTCCAAAAGTTAAGGTACAGGGACTGGATGCTTTCGATTGCACACATTTTGTCGAATATCTACAAAAATTATTGGCGAATTGTTCTTGAACTTCTGGGATGAAAAGAACATGTTTGATTTCATATTTCTTGGTGAAGATTTAGTCGGGCCGACAATTAGGGAGCTAATAATAATAAAATAATATTTGCGATCAGCTATGCAACAGAAAATGCTGGAAATGGTTTGTCACTGTGTTAAATGACTATTTGGGTCCTGTTCAACGTTTGTGTGCCTTTGTGTAAGCATAGCACTCATATTCGTGAAGATGTTATTGTGTCTGAAAAATTCGAAATTTTTTTGCTATAGCATACAGAGTTTTCAACCAAATTTAACACAACTTTCCGAAAACTTGCCAAAGAATAGTAGCAACAGTATACTGCAATCAAAACATGAATATATTGAATATTTGATGAGATATGGGTATTTTTATGAGATAATTTTTAACTGTGCATGCGCGGAAGATTTCAAAATTTTTATTTCATAATAATTTGGTAGTCAGTGTTTTGGGGCAACTTCTATAAAAAGTCGAGTCAAATGTTGTGAAAACTTAGAAAGATATAGTGAGCTGATTGAAAAGTTGTGGAATATCCCTTATAATAAAGCTATTTTTAGGAAGCAACTCACTGTATCGACCCTATCTTTGTGAAGGTGCGTTTGTAATTATATAAATATGTAGCACCTACTGTCGTCATTCAGTCTGTCTGTCCGCATATAACAGAGCAAAAACAATCAAACCAAATGGTCTGAAATTTTAAATCTATAATTGTAACAAAATTTTGTTGAGTCATTTCAAATTTTATGGAAATCGGATGTATAGATTAATTACAGGGACAGTCAAAAGTTCCGTTATACTACGCCCAATGGGAAAAAAATATTTCAAGTGTTTTAATTATGTTACAGCCTTTCGAACAGAATGAAATGGATATGCCCTTATGAAGTGCACTAAAATATACATTCAGTATAATATGCGGGAGAAAAAATATTTATAAAACTAGTTATAGTACGAACGCACCTCATTTGACGTGCAATTTCTAATTTGTTTTCAAAACTATTTTTACTTTTACACTTATTAGCTATTATTGTTCAGGAACTAATTTTTTTAGTGAATACAATATCAGCTCCAATATAACCAATATTTGTTTACTAACTAGGATATATACTGATCATGCATCCGCTTTGTGTGAAAGAAATTTCCTTGAAAATGAATTTTAATACGATAACACTACTTTAAACAAAATTTTCAAATTAGAAAAAGGAATGTAACAATTATCATTAAGACTGCTTTCACTTCCACTTGTAGTACTCAACATATTTACAAGTATCTTTTGATAAATAAAGCCATTTCAGATTGTTTTAAATTTCAAGGAATGAGACAGTGCTTTCCAGTTTCCTAAAACATCCTTTCAAAATTTCAGTCAAACTTGGTGTTTTGAATATGGTATTCTAGACATGTCAATAACAGAAAGTTCGTCATCAAAAATCACTGGATTCTAATGAAAAGTGCCTCACATTAAATAAAAAAGGGGTTTGAATCATTAGCAATGGGATAAAACAGCCTTAAATTTTCTTGCATATAGGAATGTTAATGAATTGGTTGTTGAGTGAAGGGAAAGGAAAAAATAACATTCTTAAATATCGGAAAAAAAACCTTTCTGATATTGTTAGAAGTTCAATATTGGGTGCAAATTTCTGTTAAGCAATATAACTGATATCTTATAAGCTGATTGATAAATCTTTCTTATTTGTGGAGATCTTTTAATTACATCATATTCTGAATCAGGGTAATAGTGATAAGTAGGGAGGAAAACATATTTGTGTAAATTGTTTGTTGAATAAAACGCCACTCAGTGAAGCAAACGATGATAATCTTAATCTTCTATGTCTGACAGATTTGCATTTGTAACACCCATGCATAAAATTTTCGGATATTCAAAATCTCAAAAATGAAATATTTTAATACTCTCTAATCTATTTCATGAAATATTTTACAACTTGGTATATTAAACTGATTGCAAACTATTGACAATCACAAAAAATATCACTAATCATCAACAATTTATAAATAGAAACAAGTAATATGGGTATTTAAAGAAAAGGTACTGTTCGTCAATTATTTGGAACATAAAAAAGAATAATTTAAAAGTTTTCTTAAATCCTATTAAAGAGTCAGAATGCAGAGTGGAGATAATTATAATTAGCTTTGTTTCATAATGTTTTGTGTCAACATACATAACTTAAAACAAATTGTGAATTATAACTTTTAATAAAATAAAACACATGATAGAAAATTAATAAGAATCTTTTAAAGTGCACTTTCAAAAATTACACATTAAAATAATATCAAATTAATTATGCAAATAATCTACATTATGTTTATGATTCCATGGATTGATAATTTTTACAATTTCTGACATACATCTATTGGCAACAACAAAGGGATGTGCTGCAACAGATTCAGCCAAATCTTCATCCACATAGGCATTTTCCAAAGATGGACATGACTGGATGAGCGAAACAACAACCTGCGATGCCACAGAAGTATAACTGAAGCAGATTGTCTTTAAATGAGAAAGTACTGAATAATGAAAAGTAAAATCATGTTCTTCAAGATCAACCGAGCATAAATATATTTCTTTTAAATTACGTCCATAATACTGTATTGCTCGAAAAATCATGCCTGGAATCCCGGTCAATCCCAAATCCAACACATGAAACTTACTCAAGACAGAAATATCATCTTGAAACCAAAAAAAGCCTACATTTGTATCATGTAAACACAAGACCTTTAAAGAGGGCATTAACTTCAGTGGCTCACTGTAACCTCCAAGAGTACATCCGGACAGATCCAAAACTTCAATTTTTGAAGTACCACTAAATTCTATTATTGACGGATTGGAAGGAAACATACAACGATGAAATGCCAGACTCTTTACATCCTGTAAATGCTCAGAACATACATCTACAACTGAGGGAATACTATCTGATAATGCAGAATCAGTCACAATTAATACTTTAATATTGGGACACTTTTCTTTTAGCTTCACACAAAGCTTTGTAAAATCCAATGTTCCAATCCAATCTCTATATTCCATAAAATCTAATTTAATGGAAGTTACACAAGATGGCAGTCCATTAATAAAAGATTTAGCTACAGTAGTCTGGGATCTATGAAATGGTGAAAATTTCACATTCACCACTTTCCACAAAACTGGGTCCTTGGTCAATTCCTTCCATCTTCTGCACACTCTGTAATAAGAAATGAAAATACAAACATTAAAGTGCTTAATTGTACATGCACAATACTGTAATTTTAAGTGTTAGATCACATTTTGTAATTAAAAAAATATTGTTATAATTTTCAATACTTTATTGTAATTTTTAATAAAATTTGCAATCTCCAAAATTGTAATTTTTATTCTAATTCTTATTTGCAAACTTAAATCTGAAAGTTAAAAAATTCCAACTAATTTGAACCATTAATAAGAATAATTGTTGCATATTGAGAGAGAAATAATATAAGGCCTGGTCGAACCATATGTACTATTATACTTATTTTACTTCAAATGAAACATAGAAATAGTCAAAGAAAAAACTTCTAATAACTCAAATTTTAAACAACCAAAATTTTATTTATTTTTCCTTTACTAAACCATGTTACATTGACAGACCATTTTAATAAAATATTTACAAAAAAAAAAAAAAATCTATTGCCACTCTTCAGACATGATTTCTACATTAATTTTAGTATTATTATCGCTATTACACTGTTAATCTTCTTATTACTTTAAAGAACAAATCCTTTTAACTCGCATTTCTAGTTTTAAATTGTGATACTGAAAACTTTCAAATTACTTTAAAGAAGAAATTGTACTTCTTTATATAAAAAGGAAAAAAAATTGGACTTATGTGAAACATTCGATATCAGGAGGGATACGTACAAAAATGTTACATATTTCTATCAGTCTGAAAACAATACAAGTTAGAAATAAAACATATGTCCAGATATTTGATGTATGACCAAATAGGAGTTTCGAAAAAACATTTTTACTTAATTCTGAATTCCTTTACTTCAAACCGATTTGAACAAGATAACTTTTAATTAGAGATCCCGATTCTATAAAGAAAAATGGGTAAGTGCAGTAGTGTAGCTAATGAAGGGAGTGCGAGCAAGAGGCGTTATCGCCCTTGGTGATGTTGTCAAGGGGAGCCAAATCGAGAGGGTTTTAACCAAAATTATCTCACATATTTTGACAATAAATGAAAATTGCTAACTTTTTTTTGTGTGTGTGAATGTTTTCTTTAGTAAAACATTTTATTATATCCAAATATTGAAGAAATAAAAAGCTCCTGTAAATTTTCCTATGCGGGTGGCTCTATGCACTATGAACTTTACATGATTGTGTATATTAACTGAGGTGCAAAATTTGTAAATATGGGGAGGGGGGGAGGAGTTGAGAGAGGTTTTAAACAGCAATTATCTCCCATATTTTGACAATAAATAAGAATTATTGATCTTTTTACATTTCTAATACCCAAAGGACATTTCTTTATTGAATTTCATACTGATTTTTGCATTCTTAGCATTTTATATGTACATTTTTGTGTAATGGGGGTTTCACAAAGCCAGTGCAAAATGAATTTAACTGAAAAAACTTAATTAAAGATATTATTTCTTCTTTATTGAAAATTCAAATTTTCCGTCGAATTGTCATTGAGGAAAGCCAAATGATAAAATGTGGGCGACCTACCCCTAAATTGTCCCTTCTTAAAATATATAAAACACAAAGCAGGACTTTCCAGTCTTGTAAGTATGATCAGTACAAACAGCTGTGTGGAAAAAAAAAATATTCTCTCAGCTTTTTTTATTGTTAAATGCAATTAAGAGTTGTAAGATCTATAGATGGTTTTACTGATTTTAAGAAAGTCTTTTAAATTTAATGAATAGTGCAATATGCTCACATAGGGTGTCAACAATTTTAATCAGTTGATTTAAATCAGCGATTAAAATCACGATTTTAATCAACCGATTTTTTTAAAAAAAATCACTGATTTAAATCAAAAATTTTCTAAATGTTTAAAATATCAAAAAATATATTAAAATCTAACATAATTTGAAAGTTTCTACAGGTATTTTGACTTATGAATAAACAAAAAAAAAAGGCTTTAAATAATTGTTTCTAAGCTTAATTCGTGAGTATTGTAAAAAATTAAAAACAGTTGAGTTTATAAAAAGCATTGTTTTTAAGTTTTTATCCAAATTAAAACAGCTTAATTTTAAAATGAAATTTAAATCTAATATAATTTGCAATGTCATAAATTCCTTTAGATAATCAATTTGTGCATTATTTTATATAAAATTACACATAGCAAGTGTAATACATTTCTAGAAGTAAAAGAATAAATAGTAATTAGTAGCAATCTCAACTTAAAGAAGAATGAAAGAATGACATCTTTTCAAAGCTAAATTGTAAATGAATGCATAAGAGAAAAAGAAATAATTGGTATAAAAATGCTAAGTTCACCAAGAACTTCTTCAGTATAGGTTGAATAAATGTTTTTAACATTGTAACTCACATAATACTAAATAAAAAATAATGATTAGGGATTGAAAAGGCAGCAAAATTTTTCTTAAAAAGAAAAAAAAATGAACCATTGAAAGCTAATAATCCACACTGAAAGGTTATAATGCTGTTACTTAAATATTTTGAGGATTTCAGATATAAGTGGTTAACTTTATCCTATATGAATGGGTTTAACTCATTTTCATAATTCTTTTGGTTATCATACACATACATGTGTGTAAGTTTAGATTTTTGTGGTTTACAGTAATTTTCCTAAATACAAATGCAAAACGAGCTGCAAATAATATTTGTTAGTTTTGTTATTTGTGTTACTAACTAATGAATTACTTATTTGCAGTTTTTATTAATCCTGTAATTACTTATACTATTTCTTCTAGGACTTTTTTAAATGGTGCCGCACCATGCCCCTTTTGAAATTGGCAAAATGCACCGTGCCTTAAAAAAATAGTTGAAATTCACTTGCAGTTGTAGCCAGAGATTTCTTGTAAAAAACTTCCCCATTTAACAGTATTTCTAAATTCATGTGGCCAAGATCTTGCAAAAACATAGAACTTTATTTCTTTAGAAAATACAGGATATTATTAAAATATATTATTTAATTGTATTTTTCAATTTGTTATTCATAAAATTATTAAAAATTAAGGGTACTTTATTCATCATACTAAAAATTCTTTTTTTTTTTTCTTCTTATATCATTACTAATATATTTCCTCATGAAATAGCACCCTTTTTTGGAACTAGCATCCTGTCCCTTTTCCTTTCTAAAATGAATACTACATTATTATAATTTTAATAATTAAGTCTTAAAAATGTATAATATGTTCCTAATTAGAGAGTTAATTGTTTAATAATTATACATTTGAAGTAGTGTTAACTATTTAATATAAAATGCAGTTAATAATTTTAATAAATGTTAAATATCACTAGTATTTATAAAGTTTTACATAATTATTACAATATTAATTAATATAACGTTATTGTATGATACTACCTAATGAAACTACTAATTTGCAGTTTTTATAATTTCTGTAATTACTAACTAATAATTATACTTTTATTAATTAAAGTGTAACAACATAGATTATGTTAGCAACGAGTGGTTTAATTGTTTTGGAAACCTAAAACTCTTGGTAGCTATTCTGTATTTGAACGTTGGGAAAGAAATCATAAAAATCCGATTTAAATCAAAAAAATCTGATTTAAATTTAAAAAAAAAATCACATTTTTTTTTATTTTTTTACACCCTATGCTCACATAAAAATATCCATGTTATATATAAATAGTGCAGAAGTACTCAGTGACTTGAAAGATAATATAATAATGGAAAAAACCCTCAAAAAATAGTGAGTTACTTGATTACTTACCAAAAGGTTTACTAGAGTGCACTTGCTCAGTGGTCTTATAAGCATATAATTCTCTTGCAACAGCTTTATAATTTTTTAAAACTTTATTTGTATATGTTGCGTGATATGGATTAATTTAGCAATTTTAAGCTAAATCATATTAAATGTCAAGTATAACACTAGAAAGACTATCTAATATTTCAATAATTTTCATTGAAAATGCTGCAGCATCTTCTTCAGATTATACTGATTTAATAATTGTGGTTGCTGCAGCTAAGTCTAGAAAGGTTATTTTTTAAGATTTTGTAATTTTCTGTAATTATCCCAGGAAAGTTTTAATTTTTTTTAATTTTATAATTTCCTGTATTTAAATGAATGTATATATAGTGATGTAAAGAAATGTGTATTTAAATATTAAATGTCATACTTAGATATTAAATATTAAAAATACCTCTGTTGCAACAAAATATATGCATCCAGAAAAAAATTGAACCATAGCTATGAAACTGTGTGCTGATGTAATTTGATGAGTTATGTAAATGACTAACATTTCAGCACCAATGACCAATGGGGGTTATGCAATGTGCATTTAAATTGTGCAGCATTTAAAAATGCTAGTACTCGCATTCTCAGGTAATTAGAACTAGACTACAAATGTTGATACATGGGATTTGAAGGAAAGATACCTTTAAGACATACGCAACAGCATTATGAAGTTGTTTAACTTAGAAAGGAGTTGAACTATAGGCCTTACAACAGACTATATTATAGATCCACGGTGTTGGCAACAATGGATCAAAGAAGGCACAGACAGTTGCCTCAATAGCTTGGTATGCCACCAAGCCACAAATGCATGACAGGATCGAGCAATCAGAAAAGTAGACAGGTTTACATCAACAATGTCACTATCATCTATTTGATGCCAATAGCCAGTTGACATGGATTCAGTGGTATCCAAACATATCATTCATAAATGACAGGCTGAGTCTTGGCTCATCTCTCGATGTTTATCTAGGCAGTTGCTTCCAACCCTTCAACATAGGCAGTGACGTTTGGATTGCTGTCAATCTCAAGCATGTTGGACAGAGTCTGATTGGAGAACTGTGATATTCAGCTATGAATCACACTTTCCTCTCACAAGGAGAGGGCCAACCTTGTTAATCACAGATTTTGATTATTTTAATATATGTTGTAGGGTAGAGACCCCTTAGTATCAGGTTCAACAGATTTTATCCAACGCTCCTTAGTTCTTGAGAAACCTCTTCTAATAAACCTTGTCTAATAGTTGTACACAACTTAAATACTTACTTTGCATGCCAAATGATAGGTTGGTCATAGCTCAGTTGGTATGGCGTTTGTCGGCTGATCCATGGGCCAGGTTCGATACCTGAATGCGCTACATCTTTTTTCTTATTTTTTGTTTTATAAATATACTTGTAATTATAATTTAATAATTTCAATTAAAAATTTTAATATCATACATTAATTATAATGTTAACAAACTTAAATTTATCCTTTTTTATTTTTAAACTATTATTTTTCATCCTTTAAAGAGGTTTTTAAAGAAATTGGATCTATTATTGAATGATAAAAATTTCAAAATCGTGACAAAATCTGTTGTGGCGGCATCTAGTTATGATAAAATAAAAGAATATTCAAATAAAATAAAAATAAAAGAAGAAAAAGGGGAAAGCAAATTAATTGTAAGCACACGCATACATATTACAAATTTTAAAATCTTTAATATGCAAAAAATTGGTTGTAATTTAATTCTGATGCTAATTTTTAATATAATTATGCTTGTTACTTTAAAAACAGAATAATAGTATTATCGCATTGACTTCCTTTGTTAAAGCAATCGTAAATGATGTTTCTTTAAAATCACGAATCGACACAATTGCTCAATATCATTGCATCGGTAAAGGATATATGAAATACATTTTAAAAGTGGTTTTAAAAAAAATTAACAGTTTTATGATGTTTTATTACAACTATTTAGTTAAAAGTAAAAAATTAAATAGGTTAAAATTATAATTGATATGCAATATTATAAATTTTAATTGACAATCAGATTATTAAGTTATACTTACAAGCATATTTATAAAACAAAAAATGAGAAAAAAAAACGTAGCGCATTCAGGCATCGAACCTGGGCCCGCAGATCAGCCGGCAAACGCCATACCAACTGAGCTACAACCAACCTATCACTTTGGTTGCAAAGTAAATATTTAAGTTGTTTACGACTATTAGACCCTCTGGTTTCTCAAGAACTAAGGAGCGTTGGATGAAATCTGTTGAACCTGGCACTAAGGGGTCTCTACCCTACAGCATATATTAAAATAATCAAAATCTGTGATTAACAAGGTTGGCCCTCTCCTTGTCAGTACTGGTGACAACTACATATGTGTTTGGGGACAGAGAGGTCAGCAGTTCAATTCTTCATTTGTTACTGAGCAGCACACTGCCATAATACTTGGTGTGATACTTTGAGGAGTGGTCTGCTGTGAAAGTTGATCACCTTTACCAGTGCTGTAAGATACCTTAAGGGCCTGCAAGTATGTTGGTGACATTTTGCAGAAGGTGGCATGGCCTATGCTATCAAGCCACCCAAGTACCATTTATCAGGAAGGTAGTGCTGCTCAGCCACATACTGCACGACTTTCGCTACAGTGTATATAAGGATATAATGTCCTTCCATGGGCTGCCAGGTCACCAGATCTTGCTCCAATCGAGAATTTTTGGGACATGTTGAAAAAGCAACTTCAATCATCTCAGAAGAGCACTGAACTAGTTTATCGGTTTCTACATTTATGATAGAATTTACCTCAGAAGGATATTGGTAATGTAATCAACTCCTTGCCTCATTGAGTATCTCTCAGCTTTTATAGATGCCAAAGGTGGTTTTACAGCTTATTAAAATAGACATATTTTTTGCTGCTACTAGTCAGTAAAATGTTTTTTGTTCTGAATTTGCAATTGTTTATTCATCTATGTAAATACTACGTACATACCAAGTTTCTTGGTTATGACTCAATTTTTTTGGTTGCATATATTTTATTGCAACAAAGTATAATTTAATTGTGCTCAAATATAATTACAGTTTCATGAAAATTTTGAACTTAGATATGCAATGTAATACTAGGTTGAGCAAAAAGTCCTGGAAAATTTGTGAAAGTTGTGTTGTTATGCGCAAATTAACAACAAAAGCAACAAGGACTATTCTTCAAAGTAGAGACCATCATAGTCCATGACGTTCTGCCATCATTCTGCCAGATTCCAGATTTGCTGGAAGTACCATGGAGGCTCCTTGGAATCGAAAAACTCTTGACATGCATTAATCTCATCGACTGCTTTCTGAATTGTTAGACCTTTTCTCCAATAATGCCGGATCAACACATGGAAATCATACTGTTCAATAAGCATTTTGGAGCCGAAATTCCTGATATACCACTAGTACTCCTATATAAACGATACAAATTTTGGAAACTATTAGATTAAAAATTTCCCAGAACTTTTTGCTCAACCTAATAAATATAAGGCAGTTCAATAACATCTCCCAATTTTTACTAATAGAAAACTGCATTCAAACTTGAAAAAGTAAGAAGCAATTGTCCAGACAGAGCTTGATTAAGAATGAGCCAAATTGCTACCAGTAAAATAAAAAATATTTTTTTGTCTTATTTAGCCTTATTTGTACAGAAATTCTGTGTAATATAAGGCAAAAATTTTGATTTGTTTTTACTGGTTAAAATTTGCCTCGCCAGTAATCAGGCTTTGCATCCAGATGAAAAATTCGGAATATTTTACCCCAGACTCTAAAACCACCCTCTATTCAAATGTGAATTTATAATTAAAAAAAGCGCTGAGATACAGAAATTTAAAATTCAGGGGTGGCTGCCATTTGAAACAACACGGCGGGTTTTTTCTATAATAAGATTTAATTTATGAGTTTTAGCAAATGTGGTTTCTTTCAAATTTAGTTCATCATGGTAAATCATTGTTGCTACTCCCATACGTTTCAAATTATACATAGTCACATCTGATAAAGTAAAATTCTAGCCATAGTTGGCAATATTTGGCTAAATATTGCGAAATTGAAAATAAAAGCTTGTCACAATAAATAAAGCCCACTAGTGATAAAGGACTTATTTTTCGAAAATCCCTATTCAAATTCAGTACTGTTAAAAGATGGGAATCTTCCATAATCGGGTTCCATGCCCTTTTGTTTTGTAAGTTTGAGTAAAATTATCTAAATTCTTAAAAATTAGGAAGTGGGAAGCTGCCTTTTGATTTCAGTGCAAAGTCCACAGGCTTTTCTTTTTGTCTTGAGGAAAAATAATGCAGTTATTATTTTTTTAGAGGGGGAGGGGGGGGGGGCAAAAATTTTTCCTGCCACAATCACCAAAAATATAACTGTGCCACTGGCTAAGAGATACGCACTAGGCAGAGTGAGTCATCATAACTAAAACTACATTCGAACTGGAAAAACATTAAGTGACAAAACCCATGCATTCACTTAAGAATGAAGGAGTTAGAGTTCTGCATGGGCCAAATTTCCAGAACTGGACCCAGTCCAACCATAGAGAAAAAAGTTCAGCCGGCCTGTACAAAATAAATTATTGGCTCAACTTGGTCCAGCAAAAAAGCTAAAAGTTGGTTCAAAACCGGAAAAAAGTTAAAATCTCGGCCCAACATGACTGAATTTCTGCAAAACATGGATTTTTTACATTAATATAGTTAAAAATTGTTTCGTATGAGGAATTTTAACTACAAATACTTATTTTAGTTTTTGTTTTCATGTTTATAATCTTCATTTTTAAAGAAGCACCATTGGCTGCAATAGTTATTTTTTAAATAAAACTATTTTTATGTAAATATTTCAACTATCCTTAATATCGTTAATCAATATTCCATGTATTAGAAACTTGTATTATAGACAAGTTCCCTTCTTAGAAGGTGTAAATGTATTACATTCTTTTTCTCATGTATTATTATATTAATTTTGCATGGATCAATGCATTTTTCTGATAAGACTACATTTTGTCACAGGCAGGATCTTTTCACAGGTTTTATTGTATTTTAATTTTATTGCCTAGAAATCTACTATACTTTAAAGAAAATAAATTTTAAAGTTAAATTGTGAAGTAATAGCGATTTAAAAATATAAACATTTTTAGCAAAAATCTTTAGACTAAGTCAAATTTTATTACTTTTGCATGAAAAAGGCATGGCCAAAACAATGATTTTCGTATGACCTGGATCTAGAGTGGGACTGAAAATTTTGGCCCACACACACCTAGGAAGAATAAAGCCAGACCTGGCTAGGTACTGAAAAAATGTGTTAGCTCTGGCCCGATCATTCAGAAAAAAGTGAGGTCTACACGCAACCTGCCCTTGCCTTCAGAAAAAGTAAGGCCCAGGAACAGCCCTGCACAAAAAGAGTGAAGATCAAACCCAGCCCACACAAACATCTAAAAGGGGTTGCCACACACAGAAGAGTGCCAACAGTACACCTAGCCATGCAGCCAGAAATTGACCCAGGCAATAAACCAGATAAGTAGTGCAAGATGAGGATTTAAATGTGGAAGCCCTGTGATCACAGTCACATGACATTAGCAAGAAAGAAAGAAGTTTCTATGATGTTCTCAAACAAAAAACCATGTGGCCAATGATGAAAAAGTAGAAATATGCATGAGAGTTAAAGTAGCAGTAACTATTTTTGAAGTAAAAATAGGAATAAATAAATAAATTCATGAGTTTGGGAAAGATGACAGACAGAGTGAAACTGAGATTGAAAAATTAAGTAAAAAGAATATGAGACGGGGAAAATTATTACAAATAAAATCAAGTTAATTTATCCACAACATCAGATTATTATGGAAACTGGAGAAATACACACAATTTATAATTCACATACAAAATTCATTAAAATATTTTTGAAAAAATATTTAGAAGATGTATAACACTATTTTCAAACTTATAAGGGTGATTTCCTTCTAAATTCTTCAAAAAAGATTGACAGAAATTTTCAATAAAGACAGAGAAAACAATTTTTCTGTTTCTCTCTTTTTGTGAAACTTTCATAATTAGGAATTCCATTCAGCAGTTACATGCAGGGCCCAATTACCCTCTGAATCTAGGAAAGCACAATAGCATTTTGAGACCACTTTTCATTTGAAAGAAGGTTTATAAATTCTACTTACAGTAGACATGCTCAAATCTGTGAATGTCGTCACAATCGGTACATCATTTCAGATGTTAACATTCACACGTTGCAAGAGTTTAACAAATAAAAAAGTAAATCAAAAATTAATTAAAATTTTCTGACATCTGACCATCTGCATAAAAGCACTAAAATAGAGTAAAAAGGTACTTCCTTTCATATGAAATTTGGTGTTTTTTTTTTAAATGCAACTCCACAATTCAGGTATCTAAAAAATTACGAAAATTAAAGTAATTATTTGGCCCATAAGTGTAATATGGTAAAGGAAAATTCAAATAACTTTATTCTTATAGTGTTTTTTTTAGAAAATAAATACATTTAATTTTTATTCATTTTGAATCAGAAATAGATGCAATTTTTTTTCTTCTGTAAGTAATAATACTCACAAATATAATAATATAATACTCACAAAATTTGATAATATAAATAATTTAAAAAAATATTTGGTCAAAAAGTTTCTAATTAAAATGAACAAAAATTGAAGTGAAACTTTCATTTTTTCAATAATAAAATGGAAATATTTCACAGTAGTAAGAGGAATTGGAAACCTTTTAAAATAACAAATAAAAGTCAAATCATATTAATATATATCATCAACTGGTGTTACTTTGGACCATTAAGGGTAACTTTGGCCATAAAGAGAAAAGAGATGAAATCTGCTATATTTTTTACATTGCTTGAGTAATCAACAAACTTTTGGTATCAAAATATAGGTGGCAGCACAAGCTTGTGGCTGACAGCTCAGTGAGAATTTTGCTCTTATAACTTTTGTTTGCCAACCTGCAAATTAATACATTTGGATTTTATAAGTACAGGTTTAACAAGAAATAAGTTTCCCAATTGAGAGGGCTCTAGAATGCATTCTATTGGTCGAAATTAGATAAAACTTTAACTACAGATAATTCAAATGATGGACTTGACATTTATTAATATATATATATATATATATAAATTTACTGATAGCTGGCACTGTAATACACATAAAAACATTTATTACATTTTATAAATGTTAAATAATAATAAAAAAAGAATTCTAACTGCTCCATAAAAATGCAAAATCTGCCGTATTTTTTCACACAGTGGAATACGGCATATCCAATACTTGGGGAACAACTGGCACACTCACATGTGGTAGCTGATTGCTGGCTTCTAGGACTGTGGTAGCCACATCTTTGATGCTGACACTGGATTTACTTTTTTTCTCTACCGTGAAGAATGCTAAGTTGCCCAGTTATTTCAAATATCTTTATCATCTTGCAAAGGGCACATGGAGATATTGGAGCTCCATCTCTATACGTTATCTGCTTCATACAACAGGATTCTTTTACAGCTGTGATTTTTAAATATTAATAAAAGGCATTCACTTTTACACTGCATATTTTCATGAGTGTTAAGGAAAGAAAAAGAAAAAATAAAGATGGAGATGATGATGAATGATGTATGCTTAGACATTTAAAATATTAAATTCCTTAAAGTTATTGTTTTGTACCTGTCACACCATTTTTTTTTTTTATGAATCCCTGTTTTGAAGATTTTGCATGAAATAAATATTTTATACAGGAAAAATAAATAACATACAGGAACTCTGAATATTTACTTTGTCTAATATTTAAATATGAAAGCTATAAACAAACTTTACATACCGTGCAATTCGGCCCAATTGGTTTTGCTTTAAATAACCAAAAATTTCCAAAATAACTTCATCAGGTAGTGAGTTAATACCCAAATCATTGTCATTTGATTCATAAACCTGGAAATAAAAATATAAGATTATGAGTGACCTATTGACACATATATGCATTTGTGTAAATGTAAAATAAAAATGCAAGATTCAAGAAAATATAAATTAATATGAGATAAACTTTTAAAATGAGAAAAACATCATGAATTAAACATATTATTTAAAAGTCTTAAAATTTGTTTGACAAAAAAATCTCCTTCAATCTATGATACAAACAAAATATCCTTTACTCAGATAATGGAATCACCCTCTGAAGTAAATTAAAGTGTGTAACATGTACAATTTGACAAAAGATATATTGATATGCAAAATTAAAATCATTTAAAAGTTGAACAATGACATGTTTAACATTCAGATAAAAATGAGTTAGTGACATAATGATAATGTTAAACAGTGTTTCTTTCAGGAATTTATCTGGCAGAGGAGCAAGGAAAAGAAAAGAGCAAGGAAAAGAAAAGAGCAAGTTTACAGTGCCTCAGTCGAATTTTCAAGGAGCATAAATACTAACAAATTACATTCTTTGAATTTATGTATCCACTCCTATACTAATTTGGAAAGATCTCCCCTGAAGTAAATTGTTGGAAAGAAATACTCATAAGAAACAAAATAAAATTAGCATATCAATGTGAAATTTAAAAAAAGAGTTTGAAGTTGTGTTATGCAAATTCTTTTAGTAAATGCAATCTGAAACAATTTTTTTCATAGTATTTAATTATTTTCAGTCACTTAGGCAAAATAAATTTTTACATTTCGTTCAAGATCTTCAAATATAAAAAAGTACTTAAAAACTCAAACGGGAAGAGCTACAGCTCTTTCTTAGTAGGGAGTTTAATAAAATTCAAGCTAAACCTATTTTCAGTTAAATTTTAATATTTCATTTTAATCCAGTGAGAAAGACTGAGCACAATCAGTTACATTAACTGTTTTTTTTTATAAAACTTTTAGGGTGAATCTAACTACTATTTTAAACAATTATAATGTTTTAAATAACTAAAAGAGTTCATTTCTAAGACAAAGGAATTCCAAATATAATGAATTAAACAACAGTAATTTAAAGATTTATTCTAGAAAACATGTTTGTTATTACAGATATATTTTTCTATTAAAAAATAGTAAAATTCATTTCATTAACATTTTCATATTCAATTACCATTGATGTTATAAATATTATAAAAGTCATCATAAAGAAATATATTCATTACTTTAAAAGCTATACTTTGGGAAAGCAAATACGTAAATGGAATCACGATAAATTTTAACAAAAATCAAGACAATATTTTGATCAATTAAATATGAAGGGGAATTTACTTTGTATAACATTTCAACTGTTATTCTCGTTTACAAAAACAAGAATTATAATAACAAATGTTTTAAAATCATCAGATTTGTATTTTCGGGACAGATAGGTTTAATTCCTCACATAACTTTGAGGAATTTAGTTGACTGAACAATACTGTTTTCAACTGAATAACTGAAACATTAAATTTTTGTAGACAGTTTTCCTTCATACATGCAGCTCAAAAACACTTTATTCAATCTCAAAAAGTATTTGCCTCTTTTGTATTCTACTTTCTACGTCAGAAACCAAATAATTTATTCAGAATTACTAAATTATTAATTTTAAAATTATCGAAGAAATAAAAAATTTGATCATTACTAAAATAAGAAATGCAGAATGTATATGAGAAGAAAGACCTACAGTCCCAAAAAGTTTATTCATGTCATGGCAGCAGTGACAGCATTAGTTACTTTTTTAGAATTAAGAGATAAGAACTGTGACTTTTGCCGATTTTTTACAGCTGTTGGGTATGGATGTAAATAATAAATTTGCTATTTTAACCCTTATCAATCACATGTCACCTACCATGTGACTCTAGTATTTTGTTGTATCGGTCATACATTGAGGGGACCATATTAATGCATATAAGACCATCATCTCTTACATGAATTTTATTTGGTTGGCACCCCTTTCACTTGTAATTTGACAACATGCACAAGAAAAATATACTACAAAATTTATTTTTAAAATATAGTGGTGCGAATAGAATATAAAAATATTCAATTGCAAAATTTCAAAAATTCTGAGGACATCATTCATGCCCCAGGGGGAAAATTTGGGGGGGGTGGGGGCTCGGGAGGTGCATAGCATGAATGGTCACAGGACTTTCCAACAATATGTCACATGTGGGGGTCGGCAAAAGTTAGAAAAATGCCCTCTGTGGGTCTACTTTTGCATGTTCTGAAATACATCCTACCCCTCTCTTTGAAATACTGTTTGCAGAAATGTGTTACTGTGCATGGTGACTATACAGAAAAGACTAATACAATGTAGAAATTTCATTAATTTCACACAATTATTTCTATGCAAGGGTAAAAACTTATTGATACAACCTCGTATTGATCTCAGTCTCTGATAACACAAAAATTTTTTTGATCGGAATTGGGTTTAAAAAAAATCACTGTCTACTTGGCCTGCAGGCACAAGTAGATTTCAAAGTTAAGTACTAATTTCATCATCAAAAACTTATTCAAGATTAGAGATAAACACAGTTTAACAATTTTATCTGGCCGCTTTTGGCGAGTTTTTAATTTCATTTTTCTGTAAGAGTTGATTTTATCAGAATCATGTTAATGATAATTTTTGTTCAAACCGTCTTTTTTTCATCCCATGAGAATATTTTTAGTAATATCATCCATTAGTAAAGTTCTTATCAAAAACTTGTTATTGTAAAAGTTATAGATAATATTAAGAAGATTCACATAATAAATTTAAACAGTGTGGTGATTGTTTCAATTAATGAACCCACAAACTATATTTTAAATTATGATATTCTTTTAACCGAGACATGCACGAGTTTAATAATGCAATCTTATATACAGCTTTTCTGGGGGTTTTCAAAAATTTTCATCATTCCAATGATACTTTTTTTATCACCTTAGGGGCACATTAACAGAGATGTATTTTTTTTTTTTCAAAATTATTCCTTTTTTAAAAGAATTATTTATTTATTTATATTTTTCTGCTGTAAGAGCAACTCAAGCCACATGATCAATTTTTAATTAAAAAATTTTTGAAATACTCTTCAAATGATAAAAAATAACATGCAAAAAACCTGCAACTAAAATCTTTGTTCGTATTGGGAAAAAAAATTAAAAAATACCCTTTTTTCACCCTTCTATAGGCAAATGTCCCCTAAAAGAATGCAGCCAATATTTTCAGTTATTTTTAAAGAAAGATAAAGCACACACACAAAAAAAATCTAATTTCAACTACAAAATAAAAAAAAATAATTATTCTGTTTCCTTATTTGTATATTTTTTAAACATACATTTTTGCTCATATGGTGTTTCATGAAACAGAACCTGATTTGTCCTGTGCATTCCGAATCGAGTCAGATATTTACTGTCATCCAAGCAGTAGCATTAACTTTTATACATAATTTATACACTTTGAAATTTATTTTGTAACTGTAATGATATTGTTTCAAAATTAAAAAAAAAAAAATCTCATAGATTAAATTATGGATTGATGCACCTTAAAGAGTGACTGAGCCAGTAGTTGATCAAATAAGGTTGGTGCTGCGAGATTTTTATTGTATTTCGTTCGTTTTAAGTTTTAGAAGTAAATTAACATAATTGCTACAACCCTTAATGAATGTCCTATAATGAGCAAAAATGAAATATGCTGAAATTAAATAGTAACAAAATTATAAGTAAATAGTTTCTTTAATTGCCATTTCCCCAGTAGATCAATCAAAGAAATCAGTCAAAAATTCAAAAATTAATATTTAAAATATGATGCTTAAGCTGTGATTAACTATGATTAATGTAAAACTATTATTTGAAATAAGCAAGATGGAAGTGGGTTATTTTAACTTACCGTAATGGTCTCCAACTCATCAAAAACTAAATTTTTACATTTTCTAATAAAAAAATTCATAAAATGACTTCTCTTACAGCAGGCAGGTGACAACAAGTGCTCCAACATTCAAACAAAAATATTATATCTAGTGCCATGTGTAAAACTCATTTCTGCCAGAAAATGGCACAATATTTAAAAAATTGGAACAACTACTGGTGTGGTCACCCTATTACACAATGTAAAAAAATGTAAAAATAGTACTGTACCTGTTCAGGCGGAAGAGCAGACCACTTTGCAGTAATTTCTGCAACAACAGAATCACTTAATCTTTCAAGCTGTATCACCACTTCTTTATCACAAATGAAATGAGGATTAGATTGGCATGATTTTGTCTTTGGTGTGGACAGTTTTATTCTTTTCTTTGTCTGAAAAAATACAAAAAGGATAGAAAATGGAATATTTTGTGATATCTATTGATTCATGTTTTTACAAGCTTTGCTGTACTTTGTTCAGCAAACCCTGTGTAAACGGAACCTGTTTATAAGGGAATTCTGCTTTAAAAGTGAATATTACATTGCCCCTACAATAGGAATACTGTACAATTATACCGCTAAATTAGAATTTAATTTTAGTCACTAGCAATTTCACTATTACAGGTTTTA